>OMNM01048813.1:0-17789 GCA_900302745.1 Parablennius parvicornis
CCTGATTGTTACTAACCCACGTGAATGTGTTTGCTGCTTGTCACGATGACCCAAAGCTTCACAATCGCACAAAAATCTACCACTGCTTGAATGCATGACACACACACTGTAATATGCCAACATCATGCCACAAATATGTCTGTAAATTATAATCACAAATTTGATAAAGACAAGATAAAGACACATAAACAGAAGAGAAACCTTGTTATCATGATAACAGTAAACAAGTGACACGGTTGCTCTTTAGTCAAATTCATTAACAAAAAAAACAAACAAAATTGCAGTCTAATTTTTAATGGTACTTAAATTGAATTTTACTTGAAAAATTATCTTAACAAACAATAATTTTATTTAAGATTTTCAATAAACAAAGCTGGTTATATTTACAGAAAATATACCAAAATTCTAAAAGTTTAATTCCATATTTTACAACTTGCTCTTGACTTTTTTTGGGGGCTTTTCCATGCTATTGCTGTCATTAATATTCCCGTCACGAGAAGGTGACGGTCATAAACATAGTTCTTTTAAAAACATTTTTATTATCAATAAAACTAGAATTTCTGAGAAACACTGTTAAATATAAATACTGCCAAAACTTAATCTTAAGTATGCACAAATGTTTTTTTTAACCCCAAGGGGACAAAGCGATACTCATCCTTCTGAACCTTAAACAGACTTCATTCTCTTGGGCACAGTGTGATCGAGTAGGGCGGTGCCAGCACGATGCCTTGAGCCGTTGTTCAGTTTGATGGACAGCTGTGAAGTTCCTTTAGAACAGTTCACAATGAAGCTTGTCAGTTCCTGACCACATTCAACACAACAGAAACAGCTTCACGACTGTTGCACTTGGGCTGTAGCACGATTCAGAGGCGCTGTCAGTCACTGCTGCTTCATGTGTCACCAGCACGCTTCGGGTCTCTCTGAGCACCGCTCAGTCTATTCCACGGCACTGCCTAGTTCCTGTCGCTGACCGAGGCCTTCCCCCTCAGTCTGTACTCAGGAGGCAGTGGCCGATATCGTCTTCATGGTGGACGGCTCTTGGAGCATTGGCACAGAGAACTTTGAGCAGATCCGCCGCTTCTTGCACACGCTGGTGAACAGCTTTGACGTGGGGCCGAACCATGTGCGCATCGGTTTGGTGCAATACAGCACGACGCCACGCACCGAATTCCTGCTCAACACCTTCCAGGACAAGCAGGACATCCTGCGCTATGTGACCCGACTACCCTACATGGGCGGTGGCACACAGACTGGACAGGGCCTGAATTTCATGCTCCAGAACCACTTTGTGGAGGCGGCGGGGAGCCGGGGCCACCAGCAGGTGCCGCAGATCGCTGTGGTGATCACTGACGGGAAGTCACAGGACGACGTGGCACTGTACGCTGACAAGCTGAAGAAGAAGGGGATTGTCCTCTACGCCATTGGCATCAAAGAAGCAGATGAAGAGCAGCTGATGGAGATTGCCAACAAACCATACAGTCAGCATGTGTACAGCGTATCCGACTTCCAGGCATTGCAGGGCCTCTCCCAGAGGATCGTGCACACGCTGTGCACCACTGTGGAGGAGGCCAAACGCCAGCTGCAGCAGCTCAGCCAAGGTAACCTCCTCTGAAGAGGAAAGATGGCAGCCTGCAGTGTGCGGAGTATCTTCTCAAACACTCAGCAGATCTCTGAGCTGAGTCAGCTGAAGGACACTCAGGTCCAAAACCTTCAATAAAACAGGTGACCTAACTCCTTGGAGGGACACATGTAACGCTACCTCCCTTTTAGACCCCCAAACAACAACCACATACAAAGTTCAAACAGATGTACACAGCATTTACTTTTCTCATAACAAAGCATCAACTTAAAAATAACCAGAATTTTAAAAATCTCCCCTGATGTGGGGGGTGTCGGGGTGGGGACATTGGGCTGGTGGGGGTGTCCATGTAGCCTTGCCTACTAATTCTATTTGTAATCAAGTGTATAAAGGCAGTTTCACATTGTGTGATCTGGGCCGTTTAAGACAAAAGATAACCCATCATGAGCATGTCTTTGATAGTGGCTTTAGATCTTTTGTCATACAGTGTAAGGGGTTTACTCAGAACAGTCTGAGATTCATTTTCATGATCCCCATCTAATGCACCACACAGTGGGACAGCTGCTAACAGCCATCCAGTTTCTTCTGTTGGATTTCAGTTAAATCATGAGTCAGTGTAGCAGTCACACACATACTGTGTGTGACGTTTGATCTCAACTTTGTCTCAGGCATAGTTCCACCTTTCAAGATGAACCCTGCAGATTTTGGGATTACGTGAATCCTGGGTTCCTGTGGTTAGTTTCTACCGAGATGTTTGTATGCGGTCATTTCCTTAACTGTGTGAAGTGTTTTAGTACAAATTGAGAACTGATGGTTTTCTGCTGGTACAAAGAGGCTTGTTAACTTTAGTGACTGACTCACAGCTGTACTGGCAGGTTATAGAGTCTTCACACTCAACCCACCAGAGTCAAACAATTCCATAAACAGACACTTTTTCGCTCACAAAGGGCTAAATAACTTATTCATTACAAAATAAAAATCTTGGTGTCTGATTCCCATTTTACCAAGCTGCTGTGGCCTAGTGTTTCATGAGGTGTGTTTGATAGCTATTTTACTTCAAAGGCTTTGAAACTACCTTTATATATAACGTTCAGTCATTATACCTTTAAATTAGTTTCACCCTCGAAATTATTCCCCTTTTTAGTCATTCTATTTAAATGTGCTGGAAAACAGCTTGAATAACAATTTGTTTGTCTGTCTGTCCATCTGTATTTGATCATGGTGAAGTTCTCTTGACTCTACGGATTCTAACAATATTTCCTGTCCACCCTCTCAGAATGTGCCAAAGCCAGCATGGCTGACATCGTCTTCCTGGTGGACGGCTCATCCAGCATTGGCATTCCAAACTTTCAGGAGGTCAGAGTGTTCCTGCGTACTTTCGTCTCAGGTCTGGACGTTGGGCAAGACAAGGTGCGGGTTGGTTTGGCTCAGTACAGTGACAATCCACGCCAGGAGTTCCTGCTGAAAGACCACTCAGACAAGCAGAGCCTGCTGGATGCCATAGATAACTTCCCCTACAATGGGGGAAACACGAACACTGGCAAAGCCATGGACTTCATCCTTACACAGTACTTCACTCAGGATGCTGGAAGCCGTGCAGATCAGCGTGTACCTCAGTTCGCCGTAGTCATCACTGATGGCGACTCTGCTGATGATGTGGTGGCACCAGCACAGCGCCTCAAGCAGCACGGTGTCATCGTGTTTGCCATTGGGGTGGGACAGGCCAACCAGAAGGAGCTGGAGTCCATCGCCAACCGGCCACCGCAACGCTTCCTGCTCACCATTGACAGCTACCAGGCACTGCAGCGGCTGACTGATGGGCTGCTGCAGACTGTCTGCATATCCATGGAGGATCAGAGGCAAGGTGAGGATGCTCAAGAGGCATTAGCATGCTATCATCTGGTCAAAAAACAACTCCATTGAGACAGACAGTTTCCATGGAGGACCAGAGGTGAGGTGAGGGCAGTGCCTTAATAAGCATTTGCATATCTTCTGGTCGGGAGAGACATCACTGCTGGATAGATTGATGCTCCCACATGATGGTCTGTGCAGTCAAAACAGGTACCAGACCCACTGTAATAAAGCTGAATCACTTTGAGCATATTAATGCTGAATGTAGCTGAACAATATTAAGGAAAGCTTAGTAATGCTAAGTAATTTAAAGCAATGCATTTTAATGCTGAAACATACTTATTGAGGCTAAAAACATCTGAACAATGCTGAGCAACCTTACAAATACAGAGCAATGCTTAGTTAAGACAGCATTGTGAGCTGTGGTGAGTGACACTTGCTACTGCTTGTTGTTGTTGAAGAATGCTTATTGTTGGTTGATCTTGTGTTCAGTATTACTTAATGATGCTTAATAACAGTATTACTGAGCAATTCATAGTAATGCTAATGCAGTTCATCCTTAATAATGCTAAGTAATTCTAAATAACACAATGTTTAGCAATACATAGTAAGAAATCGGCATAATCAGCAATGCTGAGTAATGATTTATAATGTGAATGTATGCTAAGTAATACTGAATCATGCTGTAGTGTAGAGCTTTGGCATGTGTGTGAAATGGTCCTATCAGCTTGTCTCTGCATCTTGTCCGGTTTCTTGCAGCTTTGGCAGAGAAGTTTGCTGATATTGTCTTCCTGGTGGACAGCAGCATCACGGCAGCAGAGTTCCAGCAGGTTCGCAGCATTCTGGTGCGTTTGGTCAACCAGCTGAACGTGGGTGCCATGGCTCACCAAATCGGCGTGGCTCAGTACGGCACAGACACCAAGGTGGATTTTTATCTCAACACTTACAAGACCAAAGATGAGACACTGGTTGCCGTGCGGCGCATCCGCCAGCGCCGACTCCAACCCAATGAGCCACGTAAGCTTGGCTCTGCGCTGAGGTACGCTGCCGAAGAGTTGTTCACCATTGAGAAGGGTAGCCGTGCCGATCAAGGCTACCGGCAGTTCTTGGTGGTCCTGAGCGGGAAGGACTCGGACGACTCGGTCCACAAAGAGGCACGTCTACTAAAATCCGAGGGCGTGACCGTGGTGGGTATGAGCATTGGCGCCTCCATGACCGAAATTCGCTTGATCTCCACTGCGCCCCACAGCTACCCTTCCATCACCACAGCAGTGCCAACACTGAAGAGCATCTTCGAACGGCAGGAACTGGAGAAGAATCTGACCGGAGGTTAGGGTAGCTTCGTTCCAGCTCACATTCACTCTCGTAGCTATGTTTCAAAGCCAGTTTTTTTTTTTTTACCTAACTTACAGTGTTTTAAGTATTTTGAAACTAGTCATATAGAACAGACTCTTTTTTACCGACAGGTAGTTGCAGGAAAGATTTTACTTTGCTGGCATGTTTCAGCAGCTTCTGCAACCCTCCTCAGAGTGCCACCTGGCGTGTGATGATGTGTTGGCCTTTATCAGTTGACCGGTGGCTTCTGGAGGATGGAATTCGAAAAAGAAACAGCAGACAGCAGAAACATCCTGACATCACTTTGTCCTTCATCGGTAAAGATATTTGAATGGTTTCTTCCACAGATTGTAAAGCCGCCAAACTGGCTGACGTCGTCTTCATCATCGATGAATCTGGAAGTATCACAACCCCTAGCTTCCAGCTGGTCCGCACTTTCCTGCACTCCATTGTCAGTGGGCTGGATGTGGGCCAGAATCGAGTGCGCATAGGCATTGTGCAATACAGCGACCGGGCCGTGGCACAAGTCTACCTCAACACCTTTGACAACAAGAAAGAGCTTCTGAATTTTATCCAGATCCTTCCGTATCGCGGTGGTGGAACCAACACCGGAGCCGCCCTCAAGTTCACCAAGGAAAACGTCTTCATTAAGGCCAGAGGGAGCCGCAAGGCAAACGGCGTCCAGCAGGTGGCAGTGTTGCTCACTGATGGAGAATCTCAGGACGAAGTTGGCCAAGCAGCAGCTGACCTCCGTCGAGATGGTGTGACAGTTTACTCCGTTGGAGTCAAAGATGCCAACCAGGCTCAACTGGTAGAGATAGCATCTCATCCACCCAACAAGCACGTCTTTGTAGTGGACACATTCACCAAACTAAAGCCTTTGGAACAGAGCCTGCAGAAGATCCTGTGTCACAACATCATCCGTCAAGCCATCTCTGTCAATACCAGAAGAACAGGCATCAAAGAAGGTTGGAGGTGTTTCATTTTGTGCTGTTAGAAAGATACTCAAACATCAACAAGTGTTCAGATTGACAGTGAGGTTTCCAGTGCTAATAGTGAAGTTAGAACATGTGCATGTTTTTTGTATAGCTGAAGCATAAAAAAATGTGCGAAAACGGTATAATCACCATAAACTGAATGTAACGATGCAGCCAACAAGCCAACGGTTGGCATAATACCATGTTCTCCCACAGAGTGTTGTGAGTCTAGTGTGTTCTTAGTTTAATGAGACAGTAGGTGTAATGGGAAGACATTGGGCAAAGCTCTTAGCCTTAGCGATAAATGCTGAATGTGAGGTCTTAGCTGTAGCACCGAATTACTTAGCAAACTTGATACTTTTTTTCTTCTTCTTTAGGCTGCGTTCAAACCGATGAAGCAGATATCTTCTTCCTCATTGACCACTCTGGGAGCATTTATCCCACTGACTTCCAGGACATGAAGAAGTTCATTATTGAGTTTCTTAACACATTCAGAATCAGCCCACAACACGTACGTTTAGGAGTCGCCAAATATGCAGATGACCCGAACCTAGAGTTCGATTTGACTACGTATGCAGACGCTCGGAGTTTAGAGAAAGCCGTGGAGGGGATCAAGCAGGTGGGTGGCGGCACTGAAACTGGTAAAGCACTCCAGTTCATGGGTCCACTCTTTGACCGGGCAGTGGCCACACGTGGCCACAAAGTCAATGAGTACCTGGTGGTCATTACGGACGGAAAGTCCTCAGATGAAGTTAAAGTTCCTGCACAGCTGCTAAGGTCGCAGGGTGTTGTTGTCTACGCCATTGGGGTGAAGAATGCAGACCAAGAGGAGCTGAGAGAGATCTCAGGTGACAAGAAGAGGACCTTCTTTGTCAATAACTTTGATGCCCTGAACCCTATCAAGGACGACATCATCACGGACATCTGCTCCACAGACGGTGAGACACCAGCTGCTTGTTTTGGAGAATGAGTTGAGCATGAGGATAACATATTGACCAATGTCCACAATTTTCTCTGTTACTAGCAGATAGTCTGTGTGCAGAGTCCAGCACAGAGTCCAAATGGCTTGATGTGCAGAATGTATTCTTTATGTGGTATGAGGACAGCACACACTGGGCCTCATCCAGTGTTACCAACTTGGTGACTTTGTCGCTAAATCTGGCGACTATTCAGGTCCTCTTGGCGACTTTTTTGGAGAAAAACGACGAGCGACAAATCCAGCGACTTTTTCTGGTATTATTGGAGACTTTCTTGTGTTTGGTGACTTTACCCTTTCTCCACTGGCAAGAACCAAAAACCCAGCTCAGAGATATCCTAACGAGCAGCAGATACTGTTGTGAGCCCCTCCTCCGTCCAAAAGCATTCACAGTTACTGTCTGAGCGGCCTTAATAGAAACTTTAATAAAAGGAAGATGAGAGTCAAAAATTGGCTCTGACACCCAAAACATTGAAAAGAATTTGAACTTTGTGATGGACTTTCAAGCTCTTCAAGTTAAATAGATTTTACATGGGTTTCCTCCTTAAAAGTGTGCATCACTTGAATGTGGATTATTTATGTTGTTTTGTGGGTCCACAGCCTGTGAAGACATCCCTGGAGACCTCTTGTTTCTGATCGACAGCTCTGGTAGCATCTATCCTCAAGACTATGACAAAATGAAAGATTTCATGAAGGCTGTGGTCGGTAAGTCCAATGTCGGGCAGAACGATGTGCATGTAGGTGTCATGCAGTTCAGCTCCATCCAGAAGCTTGAGTTCCCGCTCAACCGCTACTACACCAAGGATGACTTGTTGAAGTCCATCGATGGGATGCAGCAGGTTGGTGGTGGCACCGACACAGGCAAAGCCCTCACTGACATCTCACAGTTCTTCGATCCCGGGCAAGGGGGACGTCCGAACCTCAGGCAAAGGCTGGTGATCATCACTGATGGTGAGGCCCAGGATGAAGTCAAAGGCCCCGCCGCCGCACTAAGGGCCAAAGGGGTGGTGATCTATGCCATTGGAGTGATGGACGCCAACACAACGCAGCTGCTAGAGATCAGTGGCTCGTCGGACAGAATGTATGCCGAGAGAGACTTCGATGCCCTGAAGGACCTAGAGAGTCAGGTCGCTCTGGAGCTCTGTGACCCAGAGAGAGGTGAAGTTAAATCAATTCTATTCTATTCTATTGTTATAATGCCATTTTTATAGCACTTTTACATAGAAAAACCGAACAATTTCATATGAACATGCATAAGCAACAGTGGAATGGAAAAACCTGCAGAGCCAGGCTCAGAGCTGGAGATTTTCTGCTGTACAGGTTGCGGTTAGGGGATAGAAAGTGAGAACCTGCAGCAAGTGGTGTGGATGGCAGAACACATCAGCATCAGACCTCGGAGACATTAACACATGCACGCACATGCAGGAGCCATGTTCCTGTAGTAACCCGCTCTATCTTGCTCCTCACATCTGTAGTACAGCTGTGAGCATACCGACTACATAAACCAATGAACCTTAAATTGTCAAATCGATGGATCTGCAAACATACATGGTTTTTGTTCAAATCATGCTCATACAATATTTTAGTTTGAAAGGACTGAGGGAGTAGATTGAAGCTAACAGGTCTGTATGCTGAATGGAACTGAATTGATTCTTCCTCTTCATCTCAAATATTTTCTAACCAGATTGTAAAAAGACGGAAAAGGCGGACATCATCTTCTTGGTGGACGGTTCCACTAGCATCACACTGGAGAAGTTCAGTAGTATGCAGAAGTTCATGGAATCCATTGTCAAACAAACCACTGTCGGTCAAAACCTTACTCGCTTTGGCGTCATCCTCTACTCTGACAACGCAAAGTCCAGCTTCACTCTGAACCAGTTCAGCTCAAAGAAGGAGGTTTCCAAAGCAATCTCAGAATTACGACCACCCTTTGGAAACACGTACACTGGGAAGGCTCTGAACTATTCGCTGCAGTTCTTTGGTCCAGAGCACGGCGGCCGGGCGGTGTTGCAGGTGCCACAAATCCTCATGGTCATCACTGACGGTGATGCCACAGACCGCAACAATCTGGTGGCGCCCTCAGTGGCGCTAAGAGAGTATGGAATCACAGTGTTCAGTATCGGTGTGGAGGGAGCCAATAGAACGCAGCTGGAGATCATGGCGGGCCATGACACCTCCAGGGTTTTCCAAGTGGACAACTTTGATGCTCTGGAGACTCTCTACAAGAACATCACCCAGGTCCTCTGCAACTCCACCAAACCAGGTATGGCGGCAACTACACTAGATTATTCTGCAATGTTCAGATTACGGGTACAGATGTTCGTAAAAAGGCAGCATATTAAACAGCCTAATGGGAAGCTGACTGCTAATAGGCTAATGCTCATGCCACTTCTACTGGGACATGTGTCCTATTGCTGTCAGGAGATGTTTGTTCAGGATTAATGACATTCCTCCAGTTAACAGGACTTTATTCACACAGTAACAGAGGTGTTCTTCCCTATAGTTCACATCTTGGGATAATGCTGATGCTAAAGCTAATAGCATGCTTGGGGATCTCTGCTATCTCAGTGAGAGCAACTGTTTTTATTTACAGTAAGATTAACTATCCAACCATGCAACAGCTAACATTGGCATTCGCAGTTGTCACCATTAAAGAGCAGCTCCAGTTATTACTAATGCTAACCGTGGGTTCAGAGGGAAGGACAGAGAAAGAGACAGCAGCTTTGCAGCACTCCCAATTGTTGTAAACATAAGTAATGCACTCAATGACACATAAGTAATTGTTAAGGAAGCTCAAATAGCTAAAAGAAAATGTATTCAAAATATAATAACACGGATTAGGTTTTCAAAGTTCATCCTTTCATTAACTTGTTTGTTTTGTTTTGTTGATTTCACTCTCATGTTTGAAATAAATCAATAAAAAAAAGAAAAAACTTAATGTAAAGTTTTTTGAACAAACAGCAAGACTATATATGTAATTATGAGTCATTGTCATTTTAAAGATTCAAACATATGTTGAAGCTCCAGATAAATTTTAAGAGATGAAAAATAAATCTTTTGGCCATAAAAGTTGGAGAATTCTGACCTATAGTGTAAAAAAAAAATATTTTCGGTGGCTGCTGTGAAGAATGCTGGATGATGTTTGTATGGCTGATGGTGTGGGAGGTGAACTGGTAAGTTCTTTTGAGGAGTCCTTGGTAGATATCATCTGCTTTGGATGGACGTGGTGTCCATCTAGATGACTGCGGTGTGTTTGTTTCTGCAGTGTGTGAGAAACAGAAGGCAGACCTGGTCTTCCTCCTCGACCAGTCGGGCAGCATCGGCACTGCGGACTACACCCTCATGAAGAAGTTCACCAGTGAGTTGGTCAGCAGTTTCAAAGTCAGCACGGACCTAGTGCGCGTTGGCCTTGCTCAGTTCAGCAGCGACTTCCAGCACGAGTTTTACCTCAACCAGCACCTCACCAATGATGCTGTGTCCAAGCAAATCTTGCAGTTGCAGCAGCTTGGCGGAGGAACCAACATTGGCCGCGCTCTGTACGCCATCCGTGGCCATTTTGAGGCTGCGACTGGAGGGCGTAGGGGGATCTCTCAAAACCTGGTGCTGATTACTGACGGAGAGTCACAGGATGATGTGGCAGATGCTGCCGAGTATCTCAGGGGTCTGGGAATAGAGGTGTTTGCCATTGGCATTGGGAACGTCCACGACCTGGAGCTGCTGCAGATCACTAGAACACCGGATCGGCTCTTCACTGTGGAGGACTTTAGCAGCTTGGAGAAGATCAAGCAGAAGGTGGTGGACACCATCTGCAAGTCCAAGCCCATTGAAGACCCAAGCGGTGAGTTCTGAATTGAGAATGGCTTAGTCTGCTTCTTGTCTGGATCATCCAGCTGAAGGTCAACCTCTTCTCCATCTAGAATGCAGCATCGACATTGCCATGGGCTTTGACATCTCACAGAGGGCTGGTTCATCCGGAGAAATGCTGATCACCGGTCACCCCAAGCTGCAGACCTTCTTGCCAGAGATTGTCCACTATGTCTCCTCAGTGAAGGGGTTGTGCTGCGAGGGCCCTACCCCCATCAGCACCGGCATCGGCTACAGGGTGCTGGGCCCAGACGGACGCCCAATCTATGACGAAGGCTTTGAGGCCAGCAACTTAGACGTGGTCAGAAAGGTCATGACCCTGCAACTGGTTCAGCCCACCTACTTCAACTCAGCATTGCTTCAGTCCTTCCGTGAAAAGTTCTCAAGCCAGTCCACAGCCAGCGTGAAGGTCAGTTCAACAACTATTTATTTTTACAGCTGAAAGGAGACGAGTCAATGACTGCTATGACCAACTCTTTACAGAACTTTTCGGCCTCCTTCAAACCCTTCTCATTTTAGACCAGTTCCATGCTGCTTTTATGTTTTAAGACTTTCTTTTTTGATCTGTCTGGCTATAGATGTACTTCTAAGATATTTTTTGCTTTGTTATACATTTCATTTCTTCATCTTATTAGTTTCACAGATTTTTCAAATGAGTGTTCTACCCATTCGAAACAAGTTTTGGTTTTAGTTTAAATTCCAGTCTGCTGGAGTCTGCAGGTGGTATAATTCTTGTTGACCTGGTTTTAAAAATTGTTGTGACAGTTTTTACACTTTTTTTCAAACTAATGCATTTTAATTGCCGGAATATATTGGACATGGTTTTAGACTAGACCTTAAAAAGTGAGTAAGTTTTGGACTGGTTTCAAAGGGGTTTTACGTTAGTGTAAAACATGTTCAAGACTAGTTTAGGGAGGATTCCCACAGTTTCTGGGCTGTATTTGGACTCGTTTGGAGTGACCTTTGGCTCATTTAAAACTCAGGTTTGGGCTTGTTTGAGGTTTGATTGACACTTGGGATAGTTTTTGGTATATTCCAAATAATTTTGGTGTAAACCTAATTTCAGACTCACGCCAGAGTAATTTTAAACTAGTTTTTGCCCAATTGTGGACTAGTAATAGAGCTGTTTTTACAGTACATTTCAGAGACATTTGACCTGATTTCAGATTCCTTCGGGAAAGTTTCTGGACAGTGTTTAGATATTTGATGATCTTATTGTCATTTAACTGCTCAGACAGTGTCTCAGATAGTGTCTTTATACCTCATACAGACGTTTAGTCACACCTCCTGGTCCACAGATCAGTCGATGGTTGGACAGTGTCAGTGTGACATCTGTCAAACACAAAGCTGAACCAGGTGTCAGAAGATCTTAGTCTGTGTGACTTCCTGTGGTGTGAAGGCCCACGGACTCGGTGTGACGTCTGTGACCCATCTGTAGTTGTTTCCTTAAATTGAGACAGCTCTGCTCTCCCACGGCTCCAGAAGCAGCAGTCGTGAGAGCAGAAGGCCGCCCCCATGATTCATTGTCTGTAACTCATCTGTGAGGGTTTGAAACTGAAGACAACAACACACCACGACGTCTCCACCACCAAGGAGATGAGACATACACGTTCAGTTTGAATGGAATTGAAAGTAGATAAACTAACTTCTGTTCTTTGCATTGAATAAAGCAGATATAATGAGTAAACAAAAAAAGGAAACTCTTCAAAGTTTAAAGCAGAGTGAGAGAATGAAACAACGAAAAACACAATGAAACAATTGTGAAGACTATGACTTGTCCTCCTGTTCTCAGGTTCATGCTCTGACCTTCAGAGTAATGCTGTGATGTATTTACTCCTGTAGGTGGCGCTGATCTTCTCTGATGGACTGGATGAAGACGTGATGAAGCTGAAACAGGAGTCGGACCTGCTGAGAGAGTCTGGTAACATCTCAGAGTGACAGAATTAATGAGTGGGGTGCTTCACTGACAGCCCCACACTTGTGTTGTGCAGTTGCTGTTTTGTAATCAGTAGTTCTGTTGTTGTGTATTGCGCTGTTGTTGTGGCGTATTGTTATCATAGTGTGTATTGGTAACAGTGATGTTGTGTGATTGTGCCGCTGCTGTTGTTGCTGTTGGTTGTTTTGCTGTGTAATTGTGCTGTTATCTCTGTTGTTGTGTAACTGTGGTGTTGGTGTTGCAGGGATCAGCGCCCTCCTGGTGGTTCCTCTGGAAGGAGTGCGTGACTCAACTCAGATTCAGATGGTGGAGTTTGGTCGAGGTTTTGGTTACAACGTCCCTCTGAGCATCAGCATGCCAAGTGTGGGCAGCTCAATTCACCAACAGATCGTAAGGTTCAACATAACCAGGACTTCATACCTGCTACACAACTCCCACACAAATACTACAATTCTCCCACACAACTATTACGCAACCACTATAAACCGTTTACACAACTAATGCACATCTACTACACAACCGCTATACACCTGCTACACACCGACTGATGCTGACACAGAGGGGTTTTTCATTTTTTTTAACTTTTGACAAAAAGTGTTCCAATCTACAGAATAACTTCAGACAGTCTGTAAGCCAATTCCAGAGTTTGATAGCTTTAAATAAAAAGGCTGTGCAAAGGTAACAGATTTTTTTCTGAATGGTCGTTGGGTAAATTGTTATCGTTGCCATTGCTGTTGAGTGAATTGTTTTTGTTGTTGCTGCTGTTGAGTGAATGGTTGTTGTTGGCGGATGAATGGTCGTCGATGCTGCTCTTATTGAGTGATTATGTGGTGGCTTTGTTGGGCGAAAAGTTGTCGTTGCGGCTGTTGTTGGTTGAATGGTTGTTGCCATTGTTTTGTGAATAGTCTTTGATGACACCAGGTGCTGTATATTTCATCTCTCTGCAGGACACAGTGGCCAATCGAGAGTGCTGTGGTCTCATGTGCAAATGTTCGGGACATGAAGGCGTCCGCGGCTCTCGGGGCCTGCCGGGGTCAAAGGTGAGGGAACACCGCTGAGCTTACTTTGTTGTTTTACCTCCGGATTAATAGCAGAAATGTATTGAGAACCTACAATCCATTGGGCTGTTCTGTTTGCCTGTGTTTATACAGGGTATATCTGGACTGAAGGGTCACCGAGGTTTCCCTGGAGAAGAAGGTGTCTCTGTGAGTGTCTCTTCACCTCGACTTTAATCATTATGTGTATACATGTATGTATTTATACATTATGCATCTACGTATGTTTGCGTTTGAACAAGCTCACCATCAGCTGGTCTGTTCTTGGTTTCTCTTTGTAACATAACAAGATGTGGGTGTGTGTGTGTGTTGCAGGGTGAACGAGGTCGTCCTGGACCAAGTGGACCTCAGGGTGTGCAAGGCTGCTCTGGACTCAGAGGACTTCCGGTATTTATGTTGTATTACTGTTGTGTCTGTTTGTGTATCCCTTTTTTTTTTAAGATACCTCAGTTTCACAATTCCATCTCGTCGAGATCTTGGAGAATCAGTGATCATTATAGGTGTCTTTTCTTATTCCTTTTGCATTTGATGTGTCTTTGTGTGTCTGTAGGGTGGCCGTGGTCTCAGAGGAAACAGGGTGAGTGTGTGTCCATGCTCTTTGTTTGTTTGTGTTGGAATGAAATGTCGATCTGACCACAGTTGCTGTGCGTTGGCAGGGCGAGGACGGCGAGCAAGGTCTGGATGGCGTGGATGGAGAGCAGGTACAAAACAACGCAACAACACACGCTAGGCTAACATGAGCTAACGTACCTCATCGATTCTGACTGTAACCACAGGGTTGTCGAAGAGGCTTCCTCAGGTTGATGAGAACACAAACTTAACCTCACATCACGTTGTCCTCCTCAAGCCATCAAAGCATCACCTGACCTTAGGGTGTGGTGTATTCAGGGGCTCACTGATCGAGAGTTCTCTGTTTTCAGGGGAAAGTGGGTGCAGATGGAGGTCGAGGAGAGAGAGGATTCCCTGGAAAGCCGGTGAGATGATTCTCCATCATCCATCCTGTGATCGTGTGCTGGATTTTTCTCTGCGGGATTCAGACGTTTTGCTCTGGAGGAATTCACTGCGTCTCTTGGTGGTGATGCAGTGAAGCTCAGAGGCGGTGACCTCTAACCTCTGATCTCTGACCTGCCGCGGAATGATTGACAGGCTGAATTGTCGCCCTCAGGGTATCCCGGGTATCAGTGGAGAGCCAGGAGTGAAGGGACAGCGAGGACTGAGAGGAGATCCGGTGAGTTTCTGAAAACTGTCTCCTCTGCTGTGATTCTTTGATGTTATCCTGCTTCCAAAGAAACATCAGAGAGAAAGCAGTGACAAAAGTTTCTGAGCAGAATCACGACAGACGGACTCAATGGAACTCAAACATTTCAGAAAGAATGTTCCAGCACTTCGTGTGAAACATGTTAGTATCATGTGGAGTTCAACTAATCTGAAGCTTTAAATCTGAAACAAGTTCTTTTGTCAGCTCGTGTTAATATCCAGGGATTGTTCCATAATGTTGGAGGTTTTTAATTTATAAAATAGTTTGGTCTACAGTTGTATTTGTGAAGTTTTTGCTGTTGGATGGATGTGTGTATTTGGTAGATAATATTTGTCTCAAACAGAAAAAACACAGTTGAAAATTAAAAACTAATCATCTTAAATTTGTTCCACGTTTTCTGTGAATTTCATAATGGTACAGAAAAACTAGTGCGTCAAAGTTTTACATGGCTTCTTCTTCCAGTAATGAAATATGAAGGATCAAAAAGAAGGTGTCATCTGCAAAAAAACGTGTGCAGCCAAAAAGTTGTGAGACTTTAAGAAGTCCCTCTGTGTAAACTGAAAAGTTAGCTGCTGTACATATTCAAGGAATGTTTCACACTGTTAGAGGATTTTGACCCATAAATTAGAACATACCATTTTACAAGTTAACTGTTATAGTTACACATCTGAAATCCCTGAGTCACCTTTCTCCTGGTTTGGCCTGGAATGAGCCTGAGGGCTGACATTGTCAACTAAATCACAGAACTCAAAATGTGCTTCATATGTCTTCTTCACGCCTTCAGTCTGGAGCCAAACAGCTGTCAGAAACAGCTCTATTGCATACCTTTTTATTAGGAGAACAAGAGAGGAGTTGTGATGAAGGGACACTTCTGAAAGAAGCTGGTCCTCTGGTTCGGTTGTCGTTGGGGTCACTTGTCCATCTGAGGATTTTGAAAATGAAGCCGAGAACGTTTCAATCCAAACTCGGATGTTTGTGACGTTGACCTGACAAACATGTTTAAACTCCGAGTGAAGACGAGATGACTCCTGCACTTTAATGTAAACTGTGAGGAAGGTCACGGAAACGTTTCCAAACATTCCTCTAAGGTTAATCTTTGCAACACAAACATTGCAGAAATAAGTCAACATGCGCACTGAGAGGCCACTTTATCAGGCTCAAACAATCTAATTACATCTGTCTAACTCTCACGTGATTTTAATGAGCTCAGTCAGAGCAGAAAAGTTTTACATTAGATTTTAGTTTGGCTGCACAAAAAACTCCCATTCTCAGGGTTCCTCAGTGAACCTCTGAAACTCAACGTTACAGACTTATGGATAGATCATTTCAGATTGACAGGCAAACCCCCAAAAATTGTCTGGTATTATGCATGATGTTTGTGCTTCTGCCGCGAGACAGCATCTAGTACCAAACATTCCTCTTATTGTTGTAGATGTATTCTGTGAATGCATTGAAAATCAAATGCAAATCTCAAGAGACTCTTGTGTGGAGGCTGAATAAATGTTCAGTGAGCTTCACACGGCATGTATTCAAACTTAAATCGAGTTTTAGTCAAAAACTACGTGGCCATTTCGTGATGTTCTTGCAACGTTGAAGAACGTGACAGAGTGCCATATTAAGACAATTCCAAGAAACAATTGTCATTAATTCAGTCAGATTTTCTTTCCTTTTTGTGTCTCTAACTCATTGGTAGTTTTCACATCGCAGTTAGACAGGATCTTATTATAAGCGACAGATGGTGAGAAACTTTGGTTTCCTCCTGCAACAATCAATTAAGGCCCTGCAGAACCACCGAGACTGAATCTGAGAGCTTTGTGACAAAATTAATCAATAAAAAGCAGGTCCTTTTTTTTTGTAGAAGAGTTGAGAGTCGGCTTGTGTGCCATTCATTAGACTGAATTTTGTTCAAAACGTCTAATCAGAGAAGACAGACATTCAGCAGCCGAGAGAGACGCCAACACACTGTTAGTTCTGCTGAGATTTACTAACAAATCCAAACCATCAGCGTCCGGATCAGTAACAGACACCTCAGCGCCTAACAGGCTTTAAACCACACACGGAGATCAGTAAATAATTACACTTAAACACAGCTGCAGCACAGCTGGACTCTCCACTTCACTCAGTTATGTTCCAGCACTCAGTGACTAACTCTGTCTGACAGGGAGAACCAGGAGCTGATAACAACGTACCAGGACCCAAAGGAGATGCTGGAAACCCCGGATTATCGGTAAGTAGGAGAGAGAATCTTTATGCTGAAGAATTATCAGTAAAAGGAAGGTTTACCTGTAGGAGACTGAATGTTTACCTGTAGGATACTGAGGGTTTACATGTAGGATGCTGAAAGTTTACCTGTAGGAGATGAAAGGTTTACATGTCAGACACTGAAGGATTACCTGTAGAAAGAAGGTTTACTTGTAGGAGACTGAATGTTTACCTGTTGGAGAATGAGGATTTACATTTAAGAGCCTGAAGGCTAAACTTTACGAGATTTAATGTTTACCAGGAGGGGACTGAAGGTTTACCTAAAGAGGACTGAAAGTTTACATGTAGGACGCTGAAGGTTTACCTATAAGAGATGAGAGGTTTACATGTCGGACACTGAAGGATTACATGTAGAAAGAAGGTTTACCTGCAGGAGACTGAATGTTTACCTGTAGAGGACTGAAGGTTTAACAATATTTCCTACTTTAAACAGAAGGTTTAGTTTAGATATTTGCATGTCCCTGAGCATCATTAATGTGGAGTTCTGGGATCATTAAACTGTAAACTTGAAGCTGTGGTGTGTGCATATCTACAGGGTTCACCTGGACAGGACGGCAGACCCGGTGAGAGTGGTGTGGAGGGAAACCCGGTGAGATTTGATTAAGAAGAAGAGTTTTAATTAAATTACCTCAGAAGCCAGTTCTTACAATCATTTCTGCTTGTTCAGGGTCCTGATGGAAGAAGGGGGCCTATGGG
>OMNM01048814.1:0-21044 GCA_900302745.1 Parablennius parvicornis
ATGATCCCTCGTTTCTGGGAGTGAAGCTGAAACTGTGTACATGTGTATGTATGAGTGAGTGGGAGGTTTCCAGAACATGCAAGGAGACACACACACATACAAACACACATACACACACACACACACACACAGAAGAAAACAAAGCAGAGAGGTTCCAGCACATGTTCAGGATAAAGCAGCTCAGGAAGAAAACAACAGTGATGGTGCTTCACATCATTTCATTGGACTTTTTCTTTGTTAAATCAGCTCCTATTGCTGGTGTATTGAGGCGTTCCACTGCCACCTAGCGGCCGGAGGGGGAACTGCTACTGTCATGTTTCAGTATCAATACTAGAAGTCAGGGGTCTGCAACATTTATGCAACGTTTTCACCAACTGCCACAAAATAAAATTCACCTGGAGTCATTAGACATGTTGATTATCCTGATTGAAGGAAGGAACAAACAAACGGTGCTGTAAATACAAACACCGAGTTTGCAATCAAGAAGTGCCCCAAGTACAATGTATTAATAGCTTATAGTTCTTAGCTTTAGCAAGAGCGCCATCTGGTGGAGTCCAGAAATAAAGAAAGTGGTTCATGAAGCTTCATGAAGATATTTTATCAGTTTATAGCCGCTGTATGTTTCCCAATGGTTTGAGCAGTTTAACATTAACGTTCTATTTTCCTTTCCTGACCATAAAACTATACTCGCTATTTTTTGTCATTCTCGACTGACTATCCTTCCCCCTGGTGTGTGTAGAGAGAGAGCGAGAGAGATATCGATAAAATTTAACTATTTTGGATGTTTTTAGCAATTGCAGCTATTTTGGATGTTTTAGTTTTGACCTTTCAGCAGTTTTCTTCAAGTTCTTGTTGAAAATAGTTGCAAATTAAGTCAAACTGAAAGCAAAATGTTTATGTCCGTTACATTTTTTTAAAGCTTCGGAGAGCCGCTACAGAGGAGCTTTAGAGCTCGGTGAGGCTGCAGACCACTGACCTCCATACTTGATACTGGACATGGTGTTAAAATGGCTCTAACGGGTGAGAAGACTGAAAGATTATCATCTTGTTGTTCAGAAACCACCACCAGCACTGTGGGAATCCTCCCAGCTCACAATAAAGCAATGCAAAGACTGTAATCTGGCTGCAGGTTGCTGTTTTTGGTTCACCATGGATATTCTCCCTCACAACAAGACAAGGCACCGACTCGCAGCCACACTCTGTTCTCGCTGCTAAAATCCACCAGTTGATGAATTCCTGATGTAGCAGAGCAGACGCCTGGAACAATCTGCTCGTTACACATTAACCAGCGCCGTTAGATAATGCGCTTATTGCCGACACCTCCAGGGAGCCGAGCGTCATTATTGAAACCAAAATCACAAATGGCTGAATGCAACATGTCCAAATCCTCAGACGCCCCGTGCATCTTATTTTACATCATTTCCACGTCGTTCAATGAGCCTCAGCAAGCCAACAAAACTTTGCTCATTAAACACAACCCTCACAAACAACTTCTGCAGAGTTGATTAATTATCAAAAGCACTCGCAGCTTCTCCCTAAAGTCTTCTCTGGGCCTCGTCCTGAAATGCAGGCCAAAATCCTGGCGAGCAAACTGGCAGATTTCTAGTTTCTTGGTATGTGTGGGAGTGGCTGGAGCTCGCAGACTGATTAGAGAGATTCTGACCTTCACGTCCGGACACTTTCTGCACAGGAATCAAGAAGGGAGCTCAGCTGTCTGAAGGTTTGTTTGTTTTTTTTCCCTTCTAAAGTAGCTTTTCATAAACTCTGGAGTCGAGAGCAAAGGGGAAACTCGGGAGCCAATTGTCAAGATTTCTTTGAGAAGTGAGGTGGAGACGCTCCAGATGCTTCAGAATCTCTCCGTCTTCAGTCTCGTGTGCGGGAGTTGGCATGCTGATGGACGTGTTTGGCACCACACCCTTCCTCGGTGTCGACAGATGAGGTGACGAGATGGTTTCACAGATAAGAGCTCCACCAGGGAACTTTTTTTTTATTTCACAAGTTCATCAGAGGCAGGTGATGTTTCCATCAACAGAATCAGTGGCGGAGCTCTGACGTGAAACTTCCTGCCAGAATCTCAGTGCCCAACAATCTGTTTAACGCGCTGTGGTGAACGCTACAGGTCACCCTGCTAATCTCTAAACAGCCCCAGTTATGTAAAGCAGCTTGCATTCTCCACGCCATCGATGCGCCAGAGGAAGTGAGTAACATCAAGTGCAGGTGCTGCGGCTTTGCACCAGAACCCAGGCTCGGGCTCACGCAGGGAGGCATGCACGGCCCGGGACCAGCAGGCTGCCGTGCACGTGTGATGTGTGGCATGCAGTGAAGCCCTCTAACCCTCAACAAACGTGGCAAACGCAATCTGCCTCCAATAAAACAGCCCCGTGTTCCAGAGGCGCCGCCTCGCGCCTTGAAGCTTCTGCAGTCGGAGAGCTGGAGTGCCACAGGAGCCTAAACACACGAGTCGCTTCCCAGTCGGTTCAAACAGGGTCAAAAGATTCCAACGCAACGTCGTCCGCATTTCCACCCTCGTCATGTTTATACTCGCCCGTTTTGCAAAGTGCTGGAACCAGAACAGCCCGAGCTGCAGTCATCAGATTAAAGTGTTTCTGAGGTCAAGCTGAGGAAAAAAAGACATGCAGCTGCTGGTAAAGTGTTGAATCCAATTACTAACAGGAGGCCGTGACGGCCACTCCCAACAGGCTTTTATTGGGGTTTCTAAACCTGTTTTGTATCATCATCATTATTACTGTTATTATTAGGGCTGCAACTAATGATTATTTTGTTTGTTGATTATGTTTACAATTATTCAATTAAGAGAATTATGTATTTAATTTTAATAATTTCTATAAAACTAACAAAGAGCTTAATTAATGCTTCATGAAACATAAATGGACACAAATATATAAACTGCTGTCTCAACCGCGTCTCTTTTCTTTTTTTTTTAAATTCTAGGTTTAGTGTGAAGTTCTGGCACACTTTTCAGAACATTTTCTCTCCTGATGTGTCGGGACAGAAAAGACCAGCCGCCATCTTGCCCAAAGCATCGACTGCTGTGGCGCTCGTGACACAAAACAAGGCCAGTCATCGGAGATTTCTCCTGGTAGATTACAGCCACAGGCGACTCATTACTGCCACACTGTGGAAGCTGCTAGAACACACTAGCTGATGACTAAACTTTATGTAAACTTTATCTTGATAATTAATTAAAGCGATTAGATGTTTCAACTCTAATTATTATTCAGACTAACTATCTTAAACAACACTTGTTTTAAGGTCCGTTTACTCAGCAAAGAGTCCAGGTGGAACCACAAAACGTTTGTGGCATTTTGGGTGTTACCATGACAACGGCACGCGAAGTCAATCAAAATGCAACTTTTGGAAATGGCTCCTAACGCGCAACTTCTCAAAAACGTTCAGGTTTTGTCGTCCTGGACGACGACACACATCTCCATACAGACGGAGGATAAGATGCTACTGCACATTAGCTTCAAAGGTCATAATAAAACGTTGTTCTGCACATGCTCAGTAGCCGGACCATCAGAACAAAGGTATCCTCCGTCGTGTCATGACTCTCCGTCCACATTCACCTGAACTCGGTGCTTTTATTTTGATGGTCACTGTAACAACAATCCAGCTTGGTCGTCTGTCCTCGAGAACGTCTGCGCTCTTTCGTTGTTAATGTTTCGTGTGTATTGTTCTAAAGACGCATCTGTGTGTGGTTTCATTACAAAAACAGCACCAACTAGTGGCCTGCCATGATAACTACATCGTCGTCAGTGTCTCTGCCATTGCCACGTAAACAGACATCATTTTCAGAACGTTGCCGCGTGAGCGTGAAACATTTCTGAAAAGAAAATGTTAGGTTTTCACTGGAAACGTCGTATAAACCTCAAACAGCTGGCAGATGTCTGGAGGAACCAGAGGAGTGCTAATTCCGACACTCGGCTCCATCAACCCTGTGGCACTCCACTCATTTCCAACTGGATTTATTTTCTATTGTCACGCCTGACATTAGGAAACAACTTCCTGGTGCTTGAGGTGCAGTGCATGCAGACCCCCGTGTGCTCCGCGGGTGTCGACGTGGACTCACCTGAAGGCCCGTCCTCTGCCTCTGGGGGGTGTGTAGCCGCTGTAGTAGCGTGCACGTGACGAGAAGTTGCCTCCCCGTGATCGGAACCGAGCCCGCGGGAAGCCACGGTCTGTGGTGCTGATGCCCGGTCTGTTTGTTCTCTTTGCGCCCACCTGAGGACGAGCGACAGACACGTGAACAGAGACATAAAACAGAAAGCAGGGAGACGAGAACTGTGCTATTAGTTTGCATTCCTGCCCGTTTTGATGTCAGGTAAGTGAACCTATGCAAAAAGAGCTGAAAATAAAATGTCACTTCATCTGTAACCTCTGGACGGGCTCACCAGCTTCTGCTCTCATCTAAAGGCGTCTCTCAGTGAAGGTCGTGAATATTCCAGCAAGTCAATAAACCATCACGACAACATGAGTCTGGGTGCTCGACAGACCTGCAGCTGTCCAGACTGGCGAATTCAGTCAAAACAAGCAGAGCAACATTTTTAGAAAATCCCAAAAAAGAAGACACAAGATACAAAAGGTAGCTACAACAGGTGTGTTAAACAAAAGGCCCGCGGGTCAAAGCGGGCCACAAGAGGCTCCTTGTATAAACAAATTTCTTCGGATTAGTGGACACAACACTGAAACTGAATTAAGATGTGTTCCGACACTGCTAAGCTCCAATCAGACAAGTTGCACGACATTCATCTCCCAGAACTACAACAACTGGTCTTTTCACTTTCCAAGCAATCAAACTTTATGTAAAATATGAGGAAATGCAACTCAGTAGTATTTTTCCTGTAACATTAATGAATGCTTGATGCGTTAGTCGATCCTGTCCCGAGTGGCTAAATAAGACTTTACTCGAAATGGCAAAGTAGCAAGTCTTCTGTGTCACCTATATTTTACAACTCTGGTCATTAAATCACAAACGTTATCTGTGAAAGCCATTAAAGTATGGAATAAATAAACAGCCAGGGCCACATCTTACCTTTATCTGCCTTCCTCTGAAAAGGGACTCGTCCAAAGCCATGGCTGTCCTAACAGACTCTTTGTCTGCAAACTCAATATAAGCAAACCTGCAGGAAAACAACAGCATCCATTCATTCACAAACCCTTGGCTGCTATTTACAGACAAAAAGCGGGATTTGAAGAGTTCAGCCATTCATCACAGCATAAAGATGGTATTTACCCCTTAGGATGCCCCGTGTATTTGTCACATAGGATGGTGACTCTGTTTACTGAACCGCAGCCATGAAAGTGAGCCTCCAGCTCTTCTGCCGTGGCACCGTAGTCCACCTGAACAGAGAAACACGTGGTTGCACATCAAGTAACCTGGATTACTGCTGCTTAAAATGATTACACTGCAAGAGACATCCAGAAATGCAAAAAGGTCTATACGATATAAAACGGCTTGAAATTCTCCTCAAATAGATGAAAACAGATTACAGACGAGATGGTGGCTCTGCACAGCAAAGCTTCGTCTAGTGTCAATCCATCTAACTATCGGATATCTGTGTGTGTGTGTGTGTGTGTGTGTGTGTGTGTGTGTGTGTGTGTGTGTGTGTGTGTGTGTGTGTGTGTGTGTGTGTGTGTGTGTGTGTGTGTGTGTCAGTTTGAAGATGATCGTGGAGTCCCGTGTTATCGGGGTGTCTGGTGTGCCCTGATTTCAGAAACAGGAGTGTCTGTGTTTGAGCAGGAGCTCGGGATCGGGCGGCTTTTGGGCGACGGATGTTGTTGCAGTATCGATCAAATCAACAGGAAAGGCAGGAAGAGATGAAGAGAGAAAAGAGGGAGAACGAAACTGTTTAGGACATGCAAGACAAAAACTCTTCCAACCAATGGTCTTGTAAAACGGAAGTTCAACTCTTCTCTTTGGGAGGGGAAAAAGGAAAGTGATATTGTGTTAAAGAGAAAAGGTTTCCTGGGATATATAGCAAACAGATTGCCAGTAATATTCATTCAACTCATGGACATACATGAACTGAACTGGTCTCGTTCACACGACAACGTTTTCAAGTGAAAATGGAAACTTTTGTTGTATTTTGGGTGTTTGTTTACACATCGACAACGGTGCTTGGAGCTATTGAAAATGCAACTTTTTGAAAACGCGACTACATCCGATAGCTAGGTAAAGATAGGTACTCACCATTGTTAATGTTTATAGCGTTTTGTTCTGTCCGTGTATGTGTGCAAGTGGTTTCATTAAAAAAACCAAAAACTCACGGCCTGTAAAACTGTGTTTATCTTATATGTACGTGTAAACAGATGACATTTTCAAAACGTTGCATTTATGAAACGGCAAAAACTATACATTTTCACTTGAAACGTCGTCTAAGCAGGGCTTGTGGAAAACTGCTCAGGGACTGTTGTGTTTATGATTTTTTTCTGAATTAAACAAAAGTCTTTAACTGGCTTAAAATACAACAAATTGCTGATGTTTATGGTTTTCTCAAAGAGTGTGTTATTATCTTTTATTATGGGGTACCCACACAAATTTGTCAAAAGTGCTTAATTTGTGCTTAATAGCAAAGTAATAATAATAATAAAAAAAGAACGAGAACACAGCAAGCCTTTGGTAACTTGCGCCATTGAGTTGAAATAGCATAATCACATCCGTCAAGGCAGAATTCATGGCAGATGTTGTGCTGATCAGTTTAAACAGGATATGTGCACCTATTTTATTGGCCGAGGAGTGTAAAACAATCTGCCTGGTGGGAATGACCCCGTAATTAATCTAAATCTAATGTAAGACACATCATAAATAGTCATTTATCTTGGTTAACTCAAGTAGTTGCTCCTATTTTATCCATTGAAAGCTCTAATATTAAGATTCATAAGTAAGTGAAAATGCGGCTCGTGGATCCTCCAAAAACCTGACTTGAAGCGCCACCTGGTGGATGAAACCGGTGCACTGCATTCAGTTCACTGACGTCTTTGTAAACAATAGCTGAGCAAAGCTTTTTAGACCCTTTATTTATGGAAATCATCTAAATGCAACACTCCCCAGAGTGTAATCCAACAATATTTAAATAATTTCAAGTGATTGTAAAAATATAGAATTATATAATTACACATCATTCAAAAGAATCTTGTTTATGAATCATTTAGTTTTTTGAACATGTGAAAAACACTGATACAAGTGGAAGGAAAACAGGGCAAACTATACCATCAGTGGCATATATGTTAATGTTAAACAAAATAATGTAGTAATATTTATCTGTCTGTCATCAATTTACAATTCTTACTTCGGAAGAAACAATAATAACTGCAGATGTTATATAGTGACTTGTCCTAGAAAAGGTGAAGAAACGATAAAATCAAATGAACAAAGGGGTGAGTGCAGTAGGAAAGGGGGTTAATAGTGGTGGCAATAATGTGCTTGAAAGCACATGAGTAGCTCTTTCAAAGATCAGCATCCGTAGTATTTGTCACAAACAAAACACATTTAAGCCTTGTTTACACAACCCAAAACGCTACTAAACTTTTCTGTTTTCACTTGAAAACGTGGGCCTCAGCTTCACCAGAAGAGGATGAGAAGAGTCAGTGTGGGACGCTCACCTGTCTGCGGAGCGTGCGGCTAAACGTGTGCGTGCGTCTCGGAGGCGGCTGCCGCGGTATGCTCTCTGAGTCCGAGTGGCTGTGGGGGCTGATGGGTCTGAAGAGGTCTGTGGGGACGGTCAGCTGCTGCGAGAACTCCTCGGGCTGCGAGCGCACCGAGCTGCTGGAGCCTGAGATAAGAAAAGGAAAACACAGAGACACAAGAGATGTGTTAAGACTCTAAAAACTCAGGTTATATCAGGTCCAACGTTGGAATTCAGTGCAAATTCTAAGTAAAATTTGAATGCAACAATCATCAAAATGTTATATTACTTTACAAATAGCACAAAGGCTGATTGAAATAGGAAGCACGTTGATTGCTTCTGATGCTTCAGCTCCTCTCACATGACAAGAAAAGTTTGAGCCCGAAGGAAACCGGGTTATAGAAGTGAAATGTGACATGTTGTTGACTATGACTATGACTATGTTGTTTTTCAAATCTTAAAACGTCTGACATTGAAACCACATATTTATAATAAATCGGTCTATCTTCCATACTTCTTCTTGATTCAAGTCATAGTCTTGAGGCGCTGAAATTGATTCCAGCTAATAATGGGTGTATGCTCAAAAGGTTGCCAGTCCATGACAAGGCATCAAATGTTTGTATTATATATGTAATTGAGGATTTTCATTTTTATGCTGCCCCGCAAAGGCAAAAGCCACAGTATAAATATAAAAGCTGTAACAAAAATGATTAATTCCAATATTTTGTCCTGCTCTGACGTTAGCAGTTTGGAATTGTAACAGAGGAGAGGTATTAACAAAACTAATGTCCTGTGTTACCTGATGGGGCCCTGTGCGTCCCAAGTGTGTGCTGGGGCCCCTGCGACTGTGCTAAAAGCTGAGCCGGAGCCAGACACATGGGGCCAAAGGGCTGCGGCGGAGGAAACATGTAGCTGTCGTTGGGGAGGGAGTGCGTGCGTCCCACCGCGGGCTTCCTGACGCTCAGCAGGTTGACCTCCAGCGGCTCCTCAGGGTCGAGCTGCTCGGGCTGCATGGTCAGGTGGTGGGAAGAAGAGAGGAGCGTGAGCGTCCCATTGGAACAGTGAGGTCCTGGGCTGATGTTTTTAAACAGAATCACTCTCACACTCTAGCCGACACACATCTCTCTAACGTGAACACAGAGGCAGTGATCATCAGCATACATAGACAGGATCTTTGCGCGTTGACTGGCACAGAGCTGCCACAGATCACAGAAAGCTGTCCAATTGTTTTTTTCCCCACTTATTATTGTCACCCCACCCCCTCCCACGATCTTGAAACTTGCTCCGTGATTGTGTGTCAGCTAGGACAGTGTCCAGCAGCTGGACCCCCCCACACCCACTTTAACAACCAACCCCAAACACATCACATCTCTGAGTGGAGCCAAAACTACCACACACTGGAGGACGGACTGGACACAGAAGAAGGCTCGACAGGAAAGGACTGTCAAAAAGAGACGCGGACCCACATGTAAAGCACAAAGGTAAAACAACAGAAAACTTAAGAGAAAGAAGAAGGAGAAAGAAGTACAGGAAGAGGAGAGAGTAGTAAAAAAAGGGGAGAAGACTGCGAACTGGCAGGCGAGGAGGCGCACTACTCTACTGGACTGGACTGGACTGGAAAGTTACACACACCAGGCTGGAAAGGTGGAATGAGAAGAAAAATTGGGTGGACATGTAGTTAGATTCACCAGGGTCTGCTAAAGCCACATGCACACCTCTGCCTCTTCACTCCATGTGTTTCTGTTCTTCATAATGCAAAACTTCTTGTGGGCCTTCTTTTTGATGGCATGCAGAGAAATCACCGATCCAACGACTTGAAGTTGTTGCAAGACCCAATGGAACAGTGACCCTTTTTAATGAGAATTTTTTTTACAAGCAGTAATGACCCCAACTGCTGGTTAATTGTACTGACAAGAAGTTGACGTTCAATTAATTTTCACATTGATGTCAGAGCCTTGCTGATGGGCTTATTGTCATATAGATTAAAAGCCAAAGTGCATGATGACAAAGAACACCAAAGTCTAGAGTTATTGATTTACTTCCTGTAATTAAAAAAATCTTTGATATTCATATTGTATCACTGTGTATATGCTTGGATCGCTCAAACCAGCTGGTTAAGTTAGTTCTTCTCTCGAGAAAACAGATCAAGGAGACACGCATTTGGGTCAAGTAAATATTTACATCAATCAAGTATACTTTGAGGGGATGAGGTCACAGTTTCCTGTGAATTTAGGCCAATCCGAGGCATTGTTATCTATCAGTGCTTTTCAGCACACGTTATCACTGGGTCTACAATAACTCTGACAGAGTCTGCTGACCACTGTGTGTCTAAAGTACTCATTTATACTCCTACGCAAATGATCTACGAAGGCTATGCTTTGCTGTGAACCCTTTTCCACACAGCCTCTGCGTCAATGCTAAGCGCACTTCTAACACCCTCGAGCTACACAACATAAGAGGAAGTACTCAGACCACAAGGGTTCTAATTGGTCCACTCTATGTCACGAGGCATATTTAAGAAACTCTACATGAGATCCAGATGTAGTCAACACTGTACAGAAGGCTAGCTTGTAGCTCGCCGCTACAGTCTGCTGACTTGCACTGAAAGCTAAAATTTGCAGCGTAAATGTAATCTTTGGTGCAAATTGCTCCATATGATTGGAAAATACACACCACCAATGAGTTTTATGTAGTTTTGCAACTGATCCTTCTGCACCCCTTGCATTATGGCGGTGAACTACTTTGTGGCACATACAACTTCGACACAGAAGTGTGAAGAGACTGCGTAGAGGCTACGGACAGCCCTACTGAGTCAGAAGGCAAATGAAGAAGTCGTCTTCAAGGTAACAAAGTCAGAATAAGGTGTTTCCTGAAGCTGTGTGATTCATTTTAACAATTTTTACGTGACGTGGGAGGCGCTAATTAGCTGATTAGCGTCCAGTTAGCTGCCACGCCAAGTCCGATGAGTCAGTTTGCGAGTGCAGCAGAGGTGAAGGGGTGCCGGTGGCTTTAGAAGTGCCCCTGGGAAAACAACAGTACACACTACTGCAGAGGGGAGGGGGGAGGTAGAGAGATGGAGAAAGAGAAAGTGAGCAACTGTCAGTACATTGCATTCCAGGCTGCTTAGAAAGAGGGGGTTAAAATCGTCGGGGGCCGAGTCGTCTGTCAGAGCTAGGGACCAGGATTTCTCAGAGGCCAGAGACAGAGCTTCCATCTCCGCTAGAGGGATCTAGGCAGGAAGAGACAATCCCTGGTGAGCAGAGAGAACAGAGACCAAGCACTCCGTGCAGCACACAAACAAGAGGACGCTACACAAAAAAACCCTGTGGTTCACAGAGAAATACATATTGGAAACGACGTGTATAATCTGGAAGTACGTAACAGAGAAAAACAATGTTGAGAAGAGAACATGTTGGCTAACTTTTTCGGTCTCATTTACACGCTTGAATCTGCATTGATATTTAATTTGGCAGTAAAAGTGTTACCACAAACAGACACACACACGCACAGAAAGTGCACACAGCCAGATGATTCTAAGCAGAAGCTAGAAATGATGAGATTATCACACTCAGATTCACAGAAACAAACAGGAACACGGGAAGTGAGTTGAATATTAATACTCATGGAATTTCTTCTTGATTCAGTTGGAGGGTTTTTTTTCTTCATTTTTAAGTTTTGGCCTTGAGATTTGCATTACAGTGAACAACAAAAGGTTTTATGAAAGTAAAACAGAAATGGAATTCAGACTGCTTTGACTTTCTTTTCACTGGGCACTAGATAATACTCGAACAGAACAGTAAGTAAGTAATGGTTTATATATGGATCTAGTCACAGCTGCTGTGCAAGTGTTTTTGCTGATTTCAAACTGTTATCAGAGTTTTAATGTTCTGTGCGAGTTCTAGATAAATACCAGTTAACCATTATTGGTGCTATGTTAAGCAGTTGTCCTATCTACAGCCAAAAATGTACTTTTGAAGTGAAAATGCATAGCTTTCGTGTTTTTGTTTCAGGAAAGTTTCGCATTTACTCTGCAATTTTTTTTGGAAACGATGTACGTTTAAATGTCAGAAACGCTAAATATTATGTAATTTTCACGTTGGGCCATTAGTGGGCCGTCCTTGTTATTGTCCGTCTACTTGCGAATGTGCAAAAGAACTATTTACCACAACCGTGGTGAGTGTTTACAGCAGCAGTGTTTCAGAAAAGTTGCTTTTCAGTGTCTTTTCAAAAAGTTGTGTTTCCCCTCATTTCCACAGAGACAGAGCATTTTCAAAAAGTTGCATTTTCAGTGGCTCTGAGCACTGTTGTTGTGTAAACTGACCCCCAAAACACAGTGGAAGTTTTCCACTTTCACTTGAAAATGTTAATAAGACATATGGTGACACTATGGTGATAATACCTCCACTCAGTGTGACTGCACTCAGGTTTGTTTGTGTCATTGCAGAAGGTTTATTGTTAGCATAATTGTAAACATGGCTTCAGAGACTTGTTTCAATCTTGAAGTTTGTTTTTTAATATGATGTGGAGCTGGTGTACATTCAGCGTTGCAGTGGTGTAACAGTGGAAACTCATCCTGACATTCAAGTGGCCCATCAATGCATTAAGAGACAGGGATTAGAACCCATTTGACAACATTTCTGCTAATGCATGAAAATGAGAGCGGTGGCCCATGGTGTCTGACACTGACATCTCCAGCACATTTAAAGCTTTTAGAAGATGTTTCTTTTTTTCTGCAATGCTAATGTGATTGTGCAAAATGTTCCTTCCGATGCAATTAACTGGTGATTCAGAGATCTATAGCTTTATAGATTGAGCCGTTCTCTCCAGCAGACTCATGTGCAGAGGCGTGATGTGCCCGCTTCAGAAGCGCTTTAGGTGGGTTATCACTCTTCTGGGGGTGCCAGGCAGAGTATGTAATGGTCCAATACATGAACACACGAAGGTGCCACACGCCCACGTACAGACACACAAAATACTGACAGCAATTTGTGCAAGGGGGAATGGAGCGAAACTCTAAACAGTGTCTGCTTAATCAGACTAAAAAAAAAAACAAACAAACCTGCAGAGCATGAATGAGTTTAAATGAATTAAAGAGGTGGGATGTGATTTACTGCACTGGGGTGGGCTGCAGTGCTGGTTAAAAGGGGAAAAATGTTCAATGTGGGGGGGGAATGCCAATACAGAAATGGTCGTGGCTGTAGGGCTGCTTTATATTTATTTGCTGCACATCAAACTGCATGGCATTTGACCTAATTAAAAAGCTTTGCAGACATTTTGTTTGCAATGCAGGCCTCAAATTGCATCTAACGATTCCAACTCCTTTGTCAAAATACAGATAAAAGCACATACCGTAGTTTACTCAATCTAATAGCTTGTAACATCATGCTATTGTACAATTCTAAAATTCTGTGTTTTTTTTTTCATATCCTATTAAAATGAAGGATACTTCAGTTATATCCATTGTTAATGCCCAAAGTGTGTGACCGGATCCTTTTAAAAACCTGATGGGACTCAGAAAAAGAATAACAATTATTCCATGTTATGAAAAGGTTCTCATTGCAGCCCTACATGTTAAAACCACTGGAAGGCATGAAATGGAGGAAATGAGCCATCGGCAGGCGTTTCTGCAGATTATTGACCTTCTTGTCGGTGCTGTGCTTGCTGGGCTTGGGGGGCAGCGCGTAGTAGTGGCAGATAGAGCCGGACAGGTTGTCCATCAAACTCAACTCCCCCTCCATTGAACCCTGGATGACCAGGGACACCGAGTCAAACAGAGCTCGTCGCTGGACAAACTTGAATGATTTGAAGAAAAAAAGAAAAGATAAAGAGAGAGTGGAAGAGCAAAAAAAAAGGAGGGAAAGGACAGAAAAAAGAGTTCAAACAGAGATATTAATAGATGTGGAAAGGATGAATGAGAAAAGAAAGAAGGGAGGGAAAAACACAGTCGATAAGGTAGACCCAAACAGATATACAAACATAAATGACAGAAGAGACACATCCAAGTAGGAGGACTGCGTTACAGATCCAAATTAGTCAAGCCTTCCATTCCCAAGCTCAGAATTTCTTTCTGTTTTGGCCCACAGGGGGGCACTACAGCACTTCAGCACATCCATGTAGCTGGTGAAGAGAGTGTGGCTTGAACATCCCATGTTTTTGAAAGAGGGATAACATCTTAGTGTGGAAAGGGAATGATAGCGAGACCTCTATTTCCTATCCCCCGAAAGTTCCCCGCCGTCTGGAAATAGCTGTCGGAGTGAACAACAAGACCCCTCTGTCCAGCTTTCCCATGGCACTGTGACCTGTCTGTGACTGGCATGTCCTCTACAGGGACCAGCCACACACACACAAACACACACACATACACACACACAGGGCCACAAATGCATACAGACTGTAAACCATCCTAATGTGGGTCAGCATGGGTCACATAGGATAAAGAATTATCATAAAGTTGTATTTCTGGTTATTTCTGAAATGATTTGAACCTGGTAGATTTTCTGTATCATGATATGGAAGTTTATATAGCCAAATTACTTACAAACACAACCTTCCTAACTTAAATGCATCCACGTATACAGTATACATATATACTGGGTTTATGCCAGACTGTCTTGTGAATACGGCCTAATATAGTCATGTCTGGGTTAGTTTATTTACATATGGACTTCAGTTATTATAAAGAGGCAGTGCAGGAAGCAAGAAATCTATTATTTTGGATATTATCTGGCACGCTCCGCAATCCTCAGCTTGAATTGTAGAGCTAAGTAATAACTTGGATTGAAGACTGGACTAACGACTAGAGACATTGGAGTCATCCGAATGGCATCACAGCTTGACCCCTTGCCAGGCAGGACCTAGGAGCATCTGTCATGTCATCCAGGAAGCCGCTCGGACCCATGAGAGTTTAACAATCTGACCTAGACATTAACCTGTTGTGCTGTGCAGTAATATGAATGTGAACCTTACAACAATGTGATTACCGTCTTTCTGAGGGACTATTAAGTCATATATATGGTACTTGAAGTGATTGGAAGTATCAAGAGGTCAGTAAAATCATTTGGTTCTGCCATTATTCGCTGAATAGTGACAAAATTTGGCTAAAAATAAAAAACTCATGAGCAAAAAAATACCCTTCTGACAAGAAAACCACACACATACCGTAGAAGCTATGAGATGATTTACCTCCAGCTGGGGCTCCAAATACGAGGGGGGCTCTGCTCTGATGTTTACAGAGTCTCTTGTGATATCAGCAGTGGGCGAGTCCATAGGACCACCCCTTTCCTGCTCAATGTCCCCTCCCCCAGCGGACCTCCAAGGGGACCCCCCTGAACTCGATCGGTCCATGCCCAGCGCCAGAGGGTTCAGCTGGGGCGACCTGGCCGCCAAGTCCCCGGCATCCATCTGCAGCTCCAGTTCTAGTTCCGCCTCCAACTCTGCCTCCTCCTTGGCCTCCTTGTTGCTCTCCTCCAGGTGCTTCATCAGGACGGCGATCACCACGTTGACCAGGACGAATTGGGCGGTCAAGACGAAGGATACAAAGTAGATGGGGGAAACCACAGTGTTGTAGCAGGTGCTGGTGTCATGGGCGCAGTCCCTCAGTGTGTCCTGGAGAGACAACAAGAATTAGATTTGAGCGTGTCAACTGAAGCTTTCGCTGAACAGGGTAAGACCATGAGTAGCCATATACTGTTTTTGTTCTTTGGTGGTCAAAATCTGATATGTACTGACTGTTTCCCACTACATCAAAGAGGAAAACAAATGCTTAGACAGCTTGTTGAGGAAAGAAAACAAGGAGCTAGACGCAGCAGGTAAACATGGAACACAAAACTCCTACTTCCGTACAAAAACAGTGGAGGTGTTGTTGTAATTACAAACCCAATTATCATTCTTTCACGATTGAAGTTTCATGAGCTATTCTTTATCAAATCCCCCATTTATCCAAAGTTTTCAAGAGAAAATGGGAAGATTTTTGTTGCATTTTGTGTGTATGTTTACCCGGCAACCCGTGCTCGGAGCCTCCGCACTGCCTCCGCACAGACGGGACTACAACCCTCTCTGGGTTGTAGTCCCGTCTCTGGCAATGACAACTGACATGATCTTGGGGTTTCCCCATGTGAGTATGGATATCCTTGCTGATGCACATTTTGTATCTCATTACGAAATGGGATTTACACCTTAACTCATCATTACTCTCGAAGGAAGAAAGGTTAAGGATAAAGTTGTAGGTCTAAGGTGTTAATATTAGTAGTTTCTTCATCCAAAAGCTCCTGACTTGTATGATTCTATTGTTCTCAAAAGGTCACACAACAACTGTGGGCGCTCCTCATTTACATTTAATCTCAGACGATCTGATAGAAACGGGGTTAAAAGGCATGCTGGGTAAACTTGAACACAGAGACAACGGAGAAGAATCTCTTGTGTTCGGGATCTCGTCTACAGAGTGAGATTCACCTTCATTATACCGTTCCAGTTGTCGCCGGTAGAAACCCTGAAGAGCAGCAGAAATGCCATCCCAAAGTTTCTGAATGTAGCGTAACGACCCAGACCTTCGCACGGGTGGAGCTCGTCGCAAACTGATTAGACACAGAGAGGGAGGATGAGATAGAAGGGATAGCCAGACAGCGAAAGAGAGATATTAAGACAGAGAGATAGCAACACTGGTGGCTTTTCGTCTGGTTGCACGATAAAACGATCATTACTGTGATACAATTCTATTACTCTGGACCTGTAAGACACAATTAGACAGATGAATGTGGCTTTTTAACAAAGCATTCTAGAAAGCAATTAATATCAGATAGCTAGAACCGGCAGAGGGGAGAATTAAACACTTGTTGCACGGCCAGGCTTGGCCAGAGATGTATGTTTACGAAGGGGAGCAGTTCTCACTTAAGTCGCCAAACAGTTCCACTCCAAGCGCTGCAAAGATGAAGAAGAGGAGCATGAAGAGAAGACCCAGATTGCCCACCTGCAGAGAGAAAAGAGAGAGGGGGATTAGTCGGAGGGGAGCCAGTGCCAGGCAAAAATAAAACCCGTGAGGGGAAACAACAAACAGATAACTCCAGGGAAAGGAAAACAAATAGACAGCTGAGAGACAGTAGAAAGTGCAAGCTGTGGCGAACAACTACGAAAACCACTCCCCCAAAAGTCAAAACACCGGCGGCAGGTTAGGTGTACCAGGTAAGTCCAGTTTTGGGTTGTTCAGCCTAAGAAATAGTGTGCAAAATATTCGGGCTAAGTTACCCGCGCATTTGTCTATTTAAAAAAAAAAAACAAACAAATACTGACAAATTGTCTTCAGTCATTTTTACTGAACTGAATCAAACTTTTACTTATTCGTATTATTCACACCAGTCAGCAAAGGCAAGCCCAAATGTCATGTGATGAATTTAAACTGTTGTAGGAATAAAGTTTTAAACTAGTCCAAAACACATTAAGGCCTAAGTCATTCCGAAACTTTCTGTTTGGTCATTTCTCTTTTCGGGTTGAGTAACCTCTTATTGATCTGAGAACATCAAGCACATTTTTCCGTCCCTCAGGTTAAGGCGAGAGTCTTGGATTAAAAAATTCAAATTCATTATTAAACATGAATGCAGCAAAGTAATTACCATGTTCACAATCCCATGAATAAAAAAAAATAAATAAATAAAAAAAACAAACTTGAAAGAGGATTTCTTTACTGGCAAAGTTGACAAACATGCTCCAATTACATACCCACAGTACCTCTTTTCATGTTTCCATATGACAATTTACGGACATGTAAATAACAGACTCCAGGCACAAGTTTAACAAGAAGAAACTCTTCAAAAAAAAAGAACAACATATTTTGTATATTTGCATTGTGTTACATCATTCCAAAGTACCCTTTGGTAGTGGGAATACAGAAACAGAACTGTCGCAGAAACTTTTATTCCGGAGGGAACCCTCTGGAAGCAGTTAACCTTAACCAAATCCCTGGAGTCTAGTGTGAGCACTGTGTCCAGCATCTGAGGCTCCAGTTCATAGTCGAAACCAAATTCTTGTCTCAAAGAAAAGAAATGTTGTTGCACGAGCAATAGTGGATATACAGTTCAAGTGAATGTGACATCCGTCAGGCCAGGTTATAACTTGGACAGTACTTGGTACATTCATCTATCTTTCCAAGAAATATTGCCAACGACTTTGTACAGTTGTTCCATGCATGCAGATTATGAGAAAGCAAAAGCAGGAATATTAAAGTTGTATAGAGGTGGGATGAGAAATCGCCGGGTTTTCGGCGCTCAATGCTAATCAGCATGTTGCAACCTGCTCACACCCCCCAATAATGGATTTGTTTCACTGAGAACATTTCTGACAAGCCGGAGGAGAGATTACCATGGAATAACGCCCATGGTTACCGCACAAGCAACAACAGAGGTGGCGTCAACTAATACGTGAGAACATAAGAGACACAAGAGTCCATTCAAAGACTGCAGCATTGATTCAAACTACCCACAAATTCACCCAACACTCTTCAAAACAAACCTTCCAACTACATTCTCTCTTCAGCCTCTGCAGGATGGCGGATAATGCAAATAAGGGTCTCCAGAGTGGAGCAGAAAGCTCATGGGAGAAAATTCACACTAAAAGCGAACATGAACTCTCAACGAAATGCTCCTGGGATGTAATTTCAGGCTCAGCTTTGGCTGGGTGGGTTGGGATGTGAAATCTATGGAGAACTAGATGTATCACCTCGCAATTGTACACTTCTGCCAAACAGTTCAGTCTGTCCAGACTCATTCAGTATTTAGCGCAGACATGACATTTTAGAAAAAAATCCCTTTTATCGTTATGGTATTATGTATAATCTACGGTGGCCTTGAAGTACAAAACACTACAACATAAGCATTAAATGTTATATCAAACGTATATCAAAACTAAACCTACGAAATGTTATAAGTTGTGTTAACATTTTGTGTTTTGTGGCTCCAGGTAATTAGATTTTCTGAAATGTGAACAAAACGACTCAGTCATAAGGGTTTGTGGACCTCTGCCCTAATCAGTTCATCCTTAAGTCTAGGGTCCATTTGTAAGCACATTGATCAAAGATATAACTACCACAAGATATCATTTGGCTGCAGCTCCAACCATCGAGGAGGCACGAAAAGCATAGAATAGATGAGAGTGATTATTCAGTTACTGAGTGGAGTGTGTACCTGAGGCAGGGCTTGCATAACAGTATCCAGCAAAGCTCTCATTCCAACAGCCATCTTCAAAAGCTTCAGCACTGCGGACACACGCACATACAGGGAGAGAATGAAAAAAAAGAAGTGCCTCACCAATATTAACATTTTTTTCAGTCTTACATAACCGATCAGGGACTTGTGGCATCACGGCTTGTGTGAAACTGAAAGGACACAACATTTTCTTCACTCAGCGTTAGACTTCCCTATACCGAAGAACATTAGGCTCTCACACGGCGTGATTGAGGTCGCGGCCTCGTGACTCACGGAAGTCGCCGTTATGTCGATCAGGTGCCAGCACAGTTACGACAGGAGTCGCGCTCGCCGGACGATGTCTAATCTACATACAGAAGGGAGCCGACGCAACAAGTGTTTGAACAACCATGTGCATGCAAATTAAACATTAGTGTCAAATTCTTCACCTCTTGAACTTTTCCTTCATACTTGGGAATACAAATGAGTTTAAATAGGATACTTAACATCGTAGACTGAAACTTTTGAGACAGAAGTGACTCCATTGGGTCCAGTAGAAGCAGGAGGACTTGCACTACTACAGTGAAAGTGTTTGGGCAGATTATAAACGTTTAAAGAAAGCAGCTCAATTTCTTGGAAAACTGTTGGGAAAACTAGAAAGGTAAAGAAAAGCTCATGCCACAGGCCGAGGTAATTAAGCACCATTTCAAATCAGTCTGAGGTGAAGGTGGGATTCATTTTCCATCAATAAACCTTTTGTATTAAGTAGTTTTTACAAAAGTACAAACTACTTATTCAAAACTGTATTTTGTGTGAGCCAATTCAAAGGCAGTCACAGGTGTAGACCTGGGGAAACTTCTATTTCCATATCAGGGATGTCAGGGGTTCCACACACATCAACATTTTATCTCCGGGGCTCAACTCAAAACGTCTTAGTGCAAAGAGTTATGACTACATTATGATAAAATACTTTTAAAAATTCAATATCTTCTTATAAAATCTGCACAAGTTGAAATTGAGCAATTTCATCCTAATGAAATCTTTTTCATTGAGACAGAGGGAACGTTCACAAAGCCGAGTCTCACATTTGGAGCATTTTGCAGCCTTCATGCATGTTTTTGCATAATTCACCTCAAAGTGCTGCTGATACTGAAGTAACTAACTTTTTTAGTCATTGTTATTATTGTCAATCTACTCGCGAATCTTCAGAAGAACTACTTAGCACGGCTGTAGCGCACATGCGTATATGCATATTTTCCGCCGTCTACACGGAGACAATGTTGTAGCATTTTCCAAACATGTGTTCCCCATGTATGTAATCCATACATTTGTCACCTAGTGGCCACTAAAGAAGAAGAATTAGCCTTCAAAGTTAATAAGCAATAAGTGTTGTTTTTTGATCTGATCAAACTGTAGGAAAGGATTAACTCAGTCAGTCTTTTTTATTTTTTAATTGAGAGCATTTTTAATTCTGTTTGGTATTTTTTTACTGACTGCAGTTAGTGAAACCCAGCTGCTTCGTGAACAATGATGAGTCCTTTTTTCAATTTTTGTCTCTTATTCTCTTCTAATTTTCACATGTTGATCTCTTCCAAAGCTTCCAATCGCGTCGATACATCTGACTGGCACGAAACAGTAAAAAAAAAAATTAGGCGAAGCTAATTAAAGTGGGATTAGCATGGCAACGCTGTGAAAATGTAATCTGGTTGTATCAAATCTACATTCAGCATGAACATGGGATGCGTGTCGCTGCAGGCGGGACGGCTCATCATAGTGAGACACATGCGATCCACACACAGGAAAGACGCTCGTGTCGGCTGCGTGACGCTAATCGAGTCTGACTTCCATGTTTACTCCTTGTATAACATGCCTGGTAATCACAGGGGAGAGAGGTGCCGCCGCTTTGAACGTTTGTTTACAATGAAACATGCAAAAGAAGTATTTACTTTCAAAACGTTGTGGTTTCAGTGGCTCTGAGCGTCATTTTTGTGTAAATAGACATCCAAAACGCAACAAAAGTTTTCAGTTTTCACTCGAAAACCATGAATCCTCCCTTCTCTCCTCCTCAGCTCTACTTCTGTCTTTTATTACCTGGACAGCAATTAGCTCTAAAAGGCTCAAGCAATTTTTCGCCCCTCTTCACTCGGCCAAAATCTGTCCCTCACCTGCTGTGCTGTCCTCAACTTCCTTATTCTGCACCTCCTCCCATCAATTGCTCCCCTTTCCG
>OMNM01048815.1:0-19249 GCA_900302745.1 Parablennius parvicornis
CTTCCTCCACACCATCATCACTCTGAGCCCGAGCACTGCAGCACTTGCTGTGCTTGGAAAATTCCACACTGCAGCAGAGAGAGGGGTGGTGGTGAAGAGGGAGAGGCAGGTGGGATGGTGAGGGGCAGGATGAGAGTATACTCGTGTGAAAAAAATCGATGCTCTGAGGTTTCAGAGAGTGTCGTGGGAGGAAGACGTTGGCACTTTCAATGATGTAGATACTGTAAGTGAGACAAGAAATAGCAAGAAAATATGGGCATTCCTGAGACTGTATGAATGGCTGTGAACAATAGCGAATGAAATGAGGGGATGATGGGAGTTTAATCCACAGTTGAGGAAAACCGATGAGTCACACAAGATTAAGCAAAACACAGAGATGTAAGTTCATGGATTTCCAAATGTTTTAACAGCCGTGGTGAGCTGTGATCATTTTGCAGGTGGAGAGCTGAGAGTGGAAGAGAGCTCTGACGTGGTGGGAAAATGGAGGGATTGACAAGTGCAGCTCTGTTAGCTGCATAGTAAACTCTGCAGAAACGTGCATTCATCATCACGTGCCCAGAGATTTAGCAGAGCAGCACTGCAGTACCCCAACACACTGCTGAGAGTGAGTACCCACAAACACTTATCTCAGAGAACGGCTGTTTTAATCCACACACTCATGTGAACATTACAGTGTGACTCTCCCATATATGTATATCGAGGCTATGTAAAAGGTATGATATCCCAGCTGTAGACTGATTCTACTGATCAATCACATTTGAACTTTTTTTTATGTGGTGAATGTGATCTTGTATTGACAATTTATGATTGCTTACTAAGTGAGCACTATCTGTTTTTGGCCATTTGGGGGCCTGTAGATGAGAGAGCAGCAACTCCAAATAACATGTTCATTGATCACCTTTCAGCAATTTCTTTGCAGTTACTCATGTAGTGCAGGAGCATTAACATTGGATTTGAGATCGGCGTCCTGTCATGTGAAGTTAATGTAGATTTCAGAACATTTATTGCCACTTAATCAACAGTGAACCTCCTGAAAAGCTTTGTGAAGTTCTCTAAATCTGACGGCAGCTGTAGATTTAGGACGTACATTTCATTTTCATCCTGTGATGTGCCAATGTTACATAATGTTAAAATTTTTACCCAATAAGGATTTCCATATTTCAATTTGAATAGTTACCACTGTCACTTTAAAACTTTCTTTGTTCCAGATAACAGACGTCACAACATCAGAGATCAATCATCCCACTACAGGAATGTGTTCCATACATATTGATTCACAACAACCAGCTTAATGTGTTATTGATTTACAACGTCCAATTGGCAAATGAATGAATGAGTGGATGGAAAATAAGGGAAGACTGAAACGTGAGTGAGTGACACATGTGATGGAGTACTCGCTATGTAGTTCATTATATTCAGTAGACAATTTATTATATTGCTATTTATGATTAAAATTAGGCCTTTGGTGCCACCCATTCCATTTTATCTTTTTTTGGACTAATCTAATTTGTAAGAAGTGACTCATTCTTAAAGAAAGTCGAGATCTGTTTTCTGAGTCAGCACTTTAGGTTTGTTCACAGATTACCCACCTTTTTGTGGTGTGGTAGCACAATCGACTGTAGATAATGCACTGCAAGCAGGATGTTTGTATTCTCTTTAATTGCTTTTGTTGATACTTTGTGTATAATTAATCATTCATTTTATTTGAGAAATTGAACTAAAACACTAAACATTAAAACTTAAAACATTCAAAGGGCTCAAGACGGGGCAACATTTTGAGCCATGTACATTCTTACATACTACAAATGTTGAAATATCTCTCCTGTGCAATGTGAGGGAAGTGTGAAAATAATCAACATATATTCCATCCTCGACATGGAATCGATGTGATACTGAGAAATCTACTACACTTATGAAAGTTAAGGAAAAGTCGGATTTCAACACACCTAAATACAGCTGGGTTTTTTTATCAAAAACTGGGAACATCTAAACTGTACATGATTTTCTCTCACACATCAGAGGCAAGAATAACAGATGGTATTTTGAAATAGTCACTGATATTAATAAGCGAGCCACACGAAAAAACAAGCTATAAAGATTTCAATTTCTTGAGTTGTATGAGGTCTATATGCTCTACAGATTTTGGTTTTGCTTTGTTCACAGTTTGTTTTTCTAGACTAGAAAGTGAACACAGCTGGCAATTGCTGGCTCGTCTAAGGCACTTCTGACCTGGAAAGATATTGATAGTATCACACAGCGAGAGGGCAGATCAGCAGTATTGAAGTACTAATTGTCTAGGACACTAATGGAAAAACAAATAGTGAGGCCATCAACATGGTCATATTGGTGTTGGTACCAGCTGGTTATGTTCAACTCAGAACTGGAAGACTGTAGATCTTGTGTGTCTTCACAAACCAATGCTGTGTCTATCCAGTCAATAACCTTTACATTTGGCATAAACAAGGAATACTCTTGTGGACATAAAGCTACTATTCTGCGTGTTACATTATCCCAAGTGTTTAAATGAATGCATTGTTTCCTGCTGGCATGGTTTTGAAACATTTAGGTTTGTTGTGGATGACATGCACACAAACACAGGAAGAACATGCAAACCTAGCAATGAAGGATCCCACTGGCCAGCAGGTTGAAGCCAGGAACATTATTACAGAGGTAACACAACTAACTGTTGTATCACAATGCTGCCATTTCATTCTGAGAGTCACGAAAATTGAATCACAGGATGTTGCCGAGTACATGTTGGATTTCCACACATGTATGTTTCTGCACATATATGAATTCTACTCATGCCATTCACAAATTAGCTTGAAACAGACTGTCTGGTACTGATTTATTAAGATCCTATAAAAAATGCATGTCAATTCAAATAAATTGTTATATAAGTTTGTATGTGTTTTGCTTGGTCAAATATTATAATGCTCACAAGTGATACAATGCAGCCTGCTAATTAAAGTACTGCTTTTGTTGTATTTATGCAATGCAAACGTCTCTCAACATGTTCTCATTAAACAGAAGTGGTTGCTCAATTTTTTTCTGTCATTTGAGAATGTAGTTTATTCACCAAGAAATCATCACCCATCAAAATACGCGTGACCATGTGAATGCACAGCTCACTTAAAAGGTTAATGTGGAACTGGTTGTGAAAGCATAGCTCTGTCTGTATTTGTGGTGGTCACTACCTCCGAACAGTCTGTACTCCAGTGTGACTATAATGTCATGAGGTTTAGATAGAGTCCGGTTGGATTTACTTGGCCGTTATCTAATACCACAGATGAACGCAGAACCTATATTCATTTCGTCGTCTTACATACTGTACATGGAGGCACACACACACACACACTGACAGGCATGAGCACATACCCCCGGCCACAAACACATTCATCCTGAAACACTACCGAGGGAACTCCAAAAACCCCTTACATCTGCAGATTTGGAACAAAAACATGCTCTGTGTTCAGCCAAAGTTGGGCGGAGTCTTGATTCTGACTTGCAACAGATGATGTTTACCCCTTTTTTCCTGGAAAAAGAAAACTGCTGGAGTACACCAAAGTGTGCACTGCAGTGAGGCAATCAAGGAGCACATGAGCGAGGATTCATGTTTTCAACTTGTAAAAGTAATCTAAATTTTATTTTTTTTCTCCACCAAGAGGAAGTTGAGTCAGTATTTTGTTACTGCAGGTACAAACGGATGCATATTTTGTTGCAGAGATGTGACGAAACTTTTAAATATCTGTGGAATTCACACTCTATTTCTCCACCTTGTGCTTAAACTTAAAAACATGAACTGGGAAAACCTCAAACTAACCCAATCAATCTCAGTTTTGTGAAGGTCCTTGATGATGAATGTCCTTGCCATTGTTTTGTTTTGGATGATTCTCTATCATGCTCGAGTCCACTGCTCAGACAGAATTTACATTTTCTGTGAGGAGGTGCATGTGCACATGAAAACCAAAATATTATGGTTGAACATTTTGGCAGTACGGGATGCCACGTGACATCCTGTCTGACACGTGAGAAGCAGAGGAAGGGGGTTTGTTTATTTAAGTAACTTCTTTGCTCACTCTCAGCATATTTGGGTCATATGGAACCTGTTAATGTACAGTGAAGCAGCATGGAGAAAGACAGTGCTGCAAGACTGCATGGTCTGATGATTCCCTTTGTTGCAAACTCGTCTCACTTCCACAATGAACTTCTCAAACTACATTTAAGAGAGCAGATTTCTGAGCTTTTGTTCAAAGCCTATAGCAGATATATATGACTCTCTTCTGCTGTCTATTAATTAGAGGTTTTGAAAAAGCTCCAGGGTAGGCTACATACCAGAGATAAAGCTACTCATGTTTCTCTCTGAAGGAAAAGGAACTGATGTAGGCCATGAGGTTAGAAAGTTTGTTTTGTTGTTCTCCCTCAGTCCCCTCCCACCATGGTTTTCAGACATGTGACTCAAACATACTCTTGTGCAGTCAGTACTGGGTCTATTATCATACAAAGACATGCTCATAATTTTGTTAGTAGGCTGAATGGCTGGTTATTTTACCAAAAGTAAATCCAATGGAATCTTTGCTAATGTTTTTTTTTGTTTGTTTGTTTGCTTTTTCTGTATTTATCCTGCTGACTAGTCTGAGAAGAATAGTGAATACTTGGCTTTAAACTTGTGACCTCAGCACTGGCACTGTGTCCTTCATGTAGTTGATCTGAATGTCAATAAGAAAGAAAGTGGTTCAGCTATTTATTTTTTTATTTTTTGCTGTCCATTTTATGTCCATCATCTTTTCATAGGCTTGTGATAACGCGTCCACATTTACAAGTGATGAAAAATAGACTTTTACATCTTTTTTTGTGTTGATTTATTGATGAATGCATGTCCATGTGGCTCCATTGCTCTGGGGAAACCATATGAGTAGTGAAGCATGCACCTAAGTAGTGGAGGTGTTGACAGATATTTGGACTGTAGATACAGTGAGAAATTAAAGAACAGGGTTTAACCAGGGGGACTTCATTAGAATGAATCTTGACATCAGAATTAGCCTTTCACTTTTGCCTCTATTGAGTGTTTGAATGTTCTTCTAGTAATTTCACCTTGGTGCACTTAACCCACTTTATTTTTTATTTATTTTTTGATAGCAGATCATTATATTCTTGTACCAAGCTTATATTAAATACAGGAATAATTTTACAAGCCAGAGATGCTTGTTGATGTTCTGCTCGAATCAATTAATTCTGGTCCACTTTATTAATAGCGGCGCAGAACATTATTTGACATTAGAATACATATGTTATGATATACTCGGTGTAATGGGCAAGATCAAGACAGACCGGCCCAAGAGGACACATAAAACAGACTTGTTATTGCTGCTTGGACTGTACCCAGATAACCTGGCCAACCAGACAAGGGACACAGTGTCTGACCTAATTTCACCTCCTGGCCTGCAGGAAATCAAACCTTGAGAAGCTAGTATCAATGCACTGCATCCAAGTTTAGTTTTATTTACTAGGTGTCAAAGGTGAAGTTGTGTGTGTATGTGCGTGCATGCGTGCGTGTGTGTGTGTGTGTGTGTGTGTGTGTGTACATATTTAGCAAATTGGAGGTGTTTATACATGAGCCACCAAAGTTAAAATAGATTATTGGACTGAAGCCGCAGGCACTACAGCCACAGGCAGAAACCTAATCATCATCCTCACATGCTTACAGAAAAATTAAATGCAGAATAAGGAAAAATAATTACATTACACCCCGCTCACAGATGTATCTACTAAATACAACATTTGCTAGCTAAACGATCCTTTACCCGACAGCTTTGTACAAGTTTCTAGTGTAAAGAAAATGTAATAAAACCTTGAACATATTTTCTGCTCAGGTGTACACAGCCATTTCAAAACCGTTCCCATAGTGATGTGCTCATGCAGACCGAGTATTGATGTGGATCATGTAGAAAACCAGGCCATAACACTGAGGCAACTTAACAAGTCTCATCATTTTCAACCTAAACATATGTAACAGTGATGATTCATCCAAACAAAAACAGTGACGACCCCAGTGAATTGCTTACCTAAATGCCCTAAATCATGCCTTCTTGTGCGTCATGTACACATGTGCATTTGGAAGATACCAGGGGTGGCCCCATCTTTAATGACACCAACCATTCTGCAGTGTCGAGAGAGGCAGTCAAGTGCCTACTTCGAAGTGTGTCAGGATCCAAGTGTTTGTTCACTGACAGGCTCAAAGTGTCTGCCTGATAGTGTGGTATTATCTCCAGCACAGGCCGAACTAGGCTTTAAACGTTGCAGTCAGTGCCAAGTCATCTGGTGACTGCATGTATATATCTCCCCCAATGGTGAGGGGTTTTCCTGCTGCCGTTCAATGGCCCTGCACCTCACCACAGGGATCTCAACTTTCACTCCAATGTTCATGACATTCATTGGATTCTACAACTTTTTTTTCAGTCTATGAGTGAACACAGTGAACCCAGGTTTGGTTTTCTTTGGAGTAAAGGTCACAATTGAGCCTATATTACGTAAAAGCAGTTCCAGTTCTCCTTTAGCCTGCAATTTGGGGGAAGTTGCCATGGTCATCAAAATAAACTTCTTCTCTCTGGCCACCTTATTGTGTATCGGACTATAAAAGACCGTATGCAGTAATGTGCCGTGTACAGTCAGAATCTCAGTAAAACCTGTTGATTGAAATATTGATTAAAGGCTTTTTTTTTAAAGCTGTCATCTGAGACACAACAGTGATTAGATGTATTGATGCAATGCTTCAATGCATACTCTTTGTTTTCTTTTGTTTTTTAATTTTTGCTTGCTTAACTTTTATCTGAGGACTGATATAAATTTGTCTGAAAACCTATGAGATGAGCTATCTACATGACTGATACATGAACAGACTAGTCAAAGGAAAGGCTATATAATATCACTTTCTTTCCCTTGTTTGTTGGTCCCTCCTTGTGTAAAATACATACAACCAGCTTGTTTTATTTTTATCTGCAATGTTAGTTTTGACAGGGTTTATGCTACACTTAATGATTCAGTGTAAACATGGAATTGCCCAGTATCAACAGTGTTATCACTAAAATTGATCATTTACTGACTGTATGTTACCTTTACTCATGTGTTTGACTTGTAATTACAGTACAACCAAATGTCCTCAGTATCCAGTCTTTCATGTGTGTTGATTTGTTATTGATTTCCAAAAATCTATATATTTTAGTATATCATTTGCATTTCTTTTGTAAACCATTAGGATCAAAAGTTATCCAATTGGTCAAGACATGTAGCTTAAAGTATTATTTGCATACTTAATGATGTAGCCAGATATAATTCAGACACAAGCCAGGGTGACAAATGGCATTTTCATCTTCAAGCAGAGAACACATGAGTTATTCTCTGTTGTCTACGAAGGGAAAGCCAGAATGTTTTAGATAAGGAGAGTGGGTGGTGGTTAATGCTGGAGTCAACAATATTGTCCTTGACTTGACATTGGGTGTCAGTGTGCCAGCAGCAGTCATCACTATCAACACATTTGTATTTACAAGAGAAGGCAGAAACTTAAATGAAGCAGCAAGAGTCTCCGTCTCACACTCACCCCTGCTTTTTTCCCTCACGTGTCTGGAAATGAGAGGGAGGGCTCAAAGTCCCTCTGGAAAATGGCTTGTCAAATTCTCAGAGTAAAACTGTTGATTTCTCCAACACAAAGGTCTTGAGGCACTTTGTGCCTCGCAAAGCACACTTCACTCCCATGGTTCAGGCTGGAGTGGAACTGGACTGTCAGGTTTAAGATTTCAAGCTATTAACGTCCTTCTATTTTATTACTTCAGTTAAAGTTTAAAGAAATGATTGAGCAAATGCTCTCAAGTGACCCGACATTCTCTAAAAATGATAAAATAGTTAATGTAATATTTATAATGTAAATATACTTGTTATTGACTATTGAACAGCACACAAAATACAGCAGACTGCAAACACATAATTGAACTCGGGATCAAACTATGTGATTGATACTCTTTTGGCCAAACTACCCAACAGACTATTACACAGTAACTGTTGTAACTGGAATACAAAACAATGAAATGCAGTTTGGATCTGTGATAATTTAAAAATGAAGAAAAAGCAGGTTTGATTATGTAACACAAGCTAAGCTCAACAAAGGGGCAGGAGGGGATGTCCCCAAAGCTTTAAACACATGTACTGCATTTCACTGTTTCATTTCTCAAACTCCTGGTGTATTTGTCAAAGCGTAGGTTTATAGAAATTCCTGCTGAACCTGTGATGCATGAAGTTTGCAGTGATTGCTGTGTTTGTAGAGGGCCCTCTGGGAGATTGCCTCACTGCTGAGCTGGATTGTGGGCCCTGTGAAGGCACAGCCTGGACCTATTGTTCTCAGGCACGGACCCATGACAAGAGAGGGGAAGCTGTGTCAAGTTGACATAACACTAATGACCAGCGAGGGCAGGGTGACTAAGCTGGACAAAGGACAATTAATGTACATCATGATTGATTCACATTTACCAGAATGTGGATAACACTGTTCATTTTACTAAGATGTTACGAGTCACAGTCTGTCTTTTAGATAATAATGTGAAATATCTTTATATTTTCTTTCAGATGTTCAGTTAAATAGTGACCACAATTATATTTTTGTGTGGCTTCTGTTTCTTTGCTGAATACCAACATTATGCCAAACATACATCAAATATCATTCCATCTGTTAGAGAAATTTTGTTTTTGCCTCATCAAGATTCATGTGTGAGTTCATGGTTCTGAGTTTCAAGGACGACCTGTATCAGCACTTTTGGAACCTCTGCGTTACATTTTGTAACCTTGAGTCTACAGTGCAGGAAACAGGTGGATCTTTTTCAAAACAATTCAGCCTTTTAGAAGGCGTAGGCCCACTTCATAGTTAGACAAACTCTTGGACAAGCATGCAAAGGTTGTACTGTGACATGGTCTGTTATTGCAATATTATTGTAATACCATTGTGTTAAACTTTTTCAATCGCTGTCAGTCGGATTCCTGTGAATTCTACTTGATGCCATCCACTTTGTATACTTTCTTTTCTCATGTTGTTTTTATGTAGTCCAATAAACATTGTGCATTGTGGACCACTCATCACTCCATCCCAGTGCCGACACTGAGAAGCAGATATTCACTCACACTTACATCCAAATGTAGACACCAACTGACAAGCATGTCTTGTGTTTTGGGAGGAGGCCAGAGAAAATCCAAAAGAAAAAGCTTTAAAACACAGAAAATCAACATCTTCTACAAAAACACATGAGGTTAAAAAAGACTGTATTCTTCTTCAAACACTGAGATGAAAAGTTACGCATTGGAGGCTAAAAGTGTAGAGACAGACACACACACACACACACACATACACACACCACTGTGTATTCTTTTTATCCACATTACACTACAGCCCTAGACCACCAGATCCGCCTATCAGAACATGGTAAAACAGTAGAGAGCCCACTTCAAGTACTGATCATTTAATCCCTTCTCTGGCTGGGTGTGGGATATTTTCTCTCCCTAAGTAATCCCAGTGCTGAACTGGAACATCAGAGATTAGTGCGTGATTAGTCTGTAACCATCCAGTGACCTGAGCCTGAGTACCTCAGCATGGTTTGGTCTGGTGCACCAGTCTGACTCATTAGGTTGAGTGAAACCCACAAAGACATTTCCATTTTGGTCAGGTACACCTGAAGCATGAGTGAGCAATGAATGAATCTTCACACAAAACCGCATTAAGCTGGGTGAGAGCTGACAGCCCAATGTGTGGCGAATTCTTGCCCACTAACCTTTATTCTTCACAAGCAATTTAGGTCTTTCCTGTTTCCAATTTGAACCTGCAAATGAAAGAATAGCCATTCATTGAAGGCTGATGTACTGACACTAAATAGTATGATTAAATAGAATTAATGAAAAAAACATATTTGAAGGCTTTTTGGGAAAGATTGAAGGATTTTACATCAACAATTCCAATAATTCCTTTTTAAAACTTCAATGTTCTTTCTGTTCAGTTTTGTTTATGAAGATAAGTATGAAAATGCTATCAAGAATGTATTGATAGTCAAAAAGTATTCAATTATATGTCACTTCACTAAACGTACTGTGAAAAAAATATTATGATTTAAAGAATGTTAATTATTTTTGATTTGTCACTATCGCGATTAAGACCAATATTTAAGTTATTAGATTTCAATCAAGTCTAAAACTATGTTTAGATCATCAGTGTGATCTAACTACCGCAAATATTATACAAAAAAATTTTTCCCTAAGGTTCATGCAGTAAAGCTCAGCCACTAAACTTGGGTGTAAACATTTACCTGATGTGCACACTCCAAGTTACCTTCTCAGATCTAATATTATACTGTAAATTTCCTGCTGTCAATATTTTTCATCCAAGGTAATATTTTACAGTATCAAAACAAAAACATCCCCACACAGAATAAATAGTTGCACAGTCCCTCTGCATCTAATAAATCTTAAGGACAACTATTACTTGATTGTGGCACAGAAAGTATGGCTGCCAGTGGTCAGCAACAGTGCTCCAACACAAATACTCTTGAACCAAAAAAACATTTGTTCCAAGAAGCTGATGCAAAACAAAGATTTGTGAAATGCTCAATAAGCAACACTGAAGAATAACACTGACAAGACAACTGTATATGTTGCTGCATATTCAATTACAAATTTAACATTTTAAAAACTTTCCAACAGCAGGTGAAAATTTGTTTTAAAATTTGCAGTGTTCTCTCGATGTCTATGGATAGCACCAGGCAGAAGACAAGAAAGCGCACCAAGTGGGGTTATTGCCGTTTCATAGGATTAATGATATTTTCACAGTGCCATGGATATATGCTTTTACAGATAGTGTTGATGTCCTGACATGGTTGAAATTGCTATTATTCTTAATGGTACAAGATAGAACCTGTTGACACATGTTCATGCTAATAAATGTACGGTATTTAGTTCTGATCTTGGCATCTGGGTGACACCTTCTCATTAGAGTTCATGTCAACATCAAGGTGGCCCTTCACTTGGAGAAACGTGTTTCAATACACTATAGAGATAGCATTGTTTTGGCAATGCATCTTCAACCCTCACGTGACCAACTCTTTGCTATCTGATGACATTTATGCACTCAAGTTGTAAACATGGGAGTCTCGCACTCCCATGATTCATTGCAGATTTTCTTAGAGCTCAGCTCCTGACTTGTTGTGCAATGGGAAATGTTCTCTTTAAAACTATTAAACATTTCAACCCTGTGGGTTCATTGAAGACTGGATATGATATTAAGGTATTACGTGCAACACCTATATTTCACTTATCCTCTTCTAATGCATTCATGAAAACACTGAATTTCCGGCTTGCTTTCGGGTTACAGTAACTGCTTTGATTTGCTCCCAAAACGTTGATCGAATGTCAAAACAATAATAATAAAATGGCCTCAAGTGAAAACATCAGCCTATAGTTTAATGAACGCACGGTTTCCTGGCAAATGAGTAAAATAAAGCCTTGAATGGTGTTTTTGTGCATGTAGCGTGTTTCTTCTGCTCTCCCCTCCCCCTTGTTTTCTACTCTTCCTCTTTGTTTGCTTGATCTGCTTGATCCTCTTCTAGGAGCTCTGACTCCTCCCAGCGACAACGGCGGCGCTGTGATTGGCTGCCTCAATCGAGGGGCGGGTCAACTCGCTGCTCGGCTGTTTTTCTCGGCTGGCTCGCGGCTGCTCGTCAGTTTCGGTAACAGCCACATCGCGAGGAGGAGTGACGTAACGCTGCCGTACAAAAAAGAGCAGCTCGAAGGGCTGCGAAAGTGGCCCTTTATTGAATATACAAACACGGAGAATACACTACACACCGAGGAAGTGTTACAATTTGACTTCTTGCCGGGAAAGCGGACGGAATAAGGGATTTCGTCGCTGCCTCGGCCCTTCCTGTTCAGCCTTTTGTTTTTCCAGCCCTCGGTCTGAGCAGGTGTGCAGCAGCGCCCCCTGCGACACATCCGGGAACAGCCCGAGGATAGGGAGCCAGACGAGCGGCCGTGCCTCTTGCCTCCCGTGCGACGTGGGTCTGCATAGCTCAGCTGTCCGATGCGGAGTGAGGATGAGTCCCGCTTTAGAGGCCCTCATGCAGGCGGACGGGACTCCTTATCCCGCAAAAGGGGTGATGCTTGAACCCTTCGTGCACCAGGTGGGAGGCCACTCCTGCGTGCTACGATTTGGGGAGCAAACCATCTGCAAGCCCCTCATTCCACGAGAGCATCAGTTCTACAAGAGCCTTCCTCCGGAGATGAGGAAGTTCACCCCCCAGTATAAAGGTAAGAATGCCAAGCATGCACGAGACAGGAATGTGGTGGTGTTCACGTTTGTGCAGTCCCTAGCTATATAGATATAGGTACACGGTTTTCTCTCATGCATTGAAATCACATTGCAAAAAGCAAGTGTTGCATGCAAATGGTATCTACAAAAGGCGGCATGCCAGTTCTGTATAGATGATGCATTCCTGATGACTGTGGAGTGTCAGTCGTGTTGCAGCATTTGACAGACATGCTTGCGTGTTTTCTGGTTATGATCATGATATAAAGGGGGCGTTTCAAGTAGCATCCAGTTTGAAGAACTGGCCACCAGCCATGAAGATGGCTAGTCAGTGATCTCTTAACCGCTGGCTATGTCTGCCTTTGAGGGCATCAACAGTTTCAGCATGAAGTGGAGCACACAAGGGTCTGAAATAACTGGGATACATCACCTGGGGACAAAATCATCACTTGATGAGATTTATCAGAAATGGTTTCAGAGCACAAACTCACATTTTCACCTGCACCCCAACACACACACACACACACACACACACACACACACACACACACACACTTTGAATGGATATCTTATGTCCCCTGGTTATGAGCAAGTCCACAGTCTGCATACAGTTTCATCCAAAGACAATGGCATCTGTATATGCCAATGCTGACATATTCAGACTGTCCTCTGATGAAGTGAAGGCACATGTGTGTTATCTGACTCCACAGTGATGCAGCATGGGACTATAAAAAGAGCTTGAATAGATGGGAGTGAGATTTGGACAGCAGACCAGAGACTTGTGGGGTCTTCGAGTGCTTCTCACCACAGACATATCGAGTTTTATATTTCAAAGAATAGCAATGGACGTAAAGCCATCTTTTTCTAAGAACACTGTGTTCACCCAAGTCTTTGCTTGAGCCGTTGGGTCCTTCTGAATTCATAAAAGACTTGGAACAGTATGGCCTTCCGAAGATGATTTAGACAAAGAGATGAGATAGGATGTCGATGGTGTATGTCAGTATGTTCTGTGATTTTGTGCCAAAGCACTCACCAAAGAGACAGTTTCGATTCAGATCAAATGAAGGCAATCGTAAAAGATCTATAGTGCAGTCAAACTCCTGCTGATAGATTAGACTCAATTTATTTTATCAGGTTGTTAAACTTTTTTTTTTAACCTTTGTCCCTGTCTTATGAGCTCCTACAATGCAATGGAGACAAAGTGACTCATAAGTTCCCACACAGACCGCCGTGCTGTGATGACAGTGCAGAGTACATCAGTGCATTTTTCAGAGGCGGAGCTTCTTGTGTGATGATGATGTCAATGGACAAGGCATCACGTGTTGGCTCTAGAAAAAATGATTACATGCAGTGTCCTCATGCCCTTCGTTTAACACTCAGTAACGCCACACCATAGTGTGTGCCGCCCGTCTTCAAAAACATAAATGTTGTTTGGTCAATACATGGATTGCGACTCGTACTTGGAATCTATTTCTTTATCTTGGGTTCTGCGACTTTATCTGTGACACTTTCTCTCCCTCTGTGCTTTTGACCACGTCCTTACCTCCTGTCTTATCTGTATCAGCCGGTGCAGCTGTAATGTTTCTTCTCACACCTCCCCCACTCCGTATCAAGTCGTTGAAAGGAGTTTTATTGTGAGATGAGGGGAGGTGTGCCTTCAGGTCCTAATGCAGACTACTATTGCTGTCAATGTACACCTGGTTTTTATTATTGAACGAGAAAATCCATTATTCTTGATTGTATTCTCCTGTGTTGTTTGTTCACCATTTTGAAATTGAATAATCAATTACTGCTCACACTCCTCAACCTAATGGGTAAATAACATGTTTTTAAGTAAATTACAACTATTTACTTTTATTTTTCTCATTCTTCCTCAGGTGTCGTGTCTGTCAGTTTTGAAGAGGATGGGGAAGGCAACTTGTGTCTCATTGCCTACCCACTTCACAGTGAATCAGGGGACCTGGAAAACAAAGACCCCTCAACAGACTGCGAGCCGAAGAGCAAGATTCTGAAGTGGAGCAACAAGAAGCAGTCTTCCCTGCTTCTGGAAAATGACAACTACAGCAAAGACAGAGCTCGACACAGCCGGAAAGAAGACAAGATCATGAGGTGGGGATGCAACGTAATGACAGGAAAACATGCACTAGTAATTTGATATTATCTTTATTGCTGTTGTTATCATGTGTTCCCAGCATAAAAGGTGACGTTCTGTCTTTTGCCTTTTGTAGCTATAACCGCGACGAAGTACAGCAGCAGCAGGCAGAGGTTTTGTACTTCAGCCTGGAGAAAGGCAACGTGGTTCCACAGATCAAACACAACCCATGGAGTCTGAAATGTCACCAGCAGCACCTGCAAAGGATGAAAGAGAATGCAAAGCACCGTAACCAATACAGTATCCTTTCTCAAAGTACATGATTTCCAGTACACAACAAAGTTGGTGTTGGTCCTCAATCTGAGCATGTATAGAATGTCTCTGTGTTGTGTGCGATCCTTGACTCACTTTCACAGAATTTATCCTTTTGGAAAACCTGACATGGCGTTACAAAGTACCGTGCGTCTTAGATTTGAAGATGGGAACCCGCCAACATGGAGACGATGCATCAGAAGAGAAGAAAGCTAATCAGATCCGCAAGTGTCAGCAGAGCACCTCTGCATCTATTGGGGTGCGACTTTGTGGCATGCAGGTAAATATAGATGTGAAACTATATTCTTAGCATTAAGGTCATTTTGTTGTTGGCTGTTGCGTTTAAGATGCCCTTTATTCTCTGCAGGTGTATCAGTCGGACTCGGGCCAGTTGATGTTCATGAATAAGTACCATGGGCGTAAGCTGACCCTTGCGGGCTTCAAGGAGGCTCTCTACCAGTTTTTCCATGATGGCTGTCGCCTGCGTCACGAGCTGCTGTCCCCGGTGCTGCGCAGCCTCCGCGAAATGCAAGCGGCCCTCGAGGCTTGCGAGTCCTATCGCTTCTACTCCAGCTCCCTGCTCATTATCTACGATGGAGACCCTCCCAGGACACCCACCAGACCCAGACATCGAGGTGGGGAAGAAGGTGACGAAGATGAGCCATCCGATGAAGAGGAGGAAGAGGCGGAAGGAGGGGCCTTCGGTTTCCCTCGTTCTTCCTCAGGCGGTGGCGGTGCCGGTGTGACTGGAGGCAGCAGCAGTCGTTCAGGCCACGGCACAGGAGAAGCCAGCAGCCCTGCAGTGGATGTGCGCATGATTGACTTTGCTCACACCACCTGTCGCCACTATGGAGAGGACAGTGTGGTGCACGAAGGCCAGGACAGCGGATTCATCTTTGGGCTCCAGAACCTGATCACCATAATCTCCCAGCTGGAGGATCACAGTACTGATTGAGGCTGCACCGGAGCAGTATGTTCTGAATCTCAAGCATGGAAAGAGCTCACTGAGCTTGAAACCCTGCTAACCCCGAGGTGCATTATCGTTGTGCCTACTAAGGGGTCTGCTTGGTGGAAACCTCGGGAACCTCTGAGTCAGGGGAGAGTCTGCGTGTCCGTTCCTGCACTCTCGCATCCCTGCCAGAGGACGGGGCTGCCGGTGCCCTTCCTAGCACTTTTCTGAGACTCCTCCTTTTCTTTGTTGTACATGGTAGGAGAAATGTCTCTCGACAAACACAGGAACTCCTGTAGCGTCCCAGGGTTTTCCTTCCCCTCTCCTCCTCTGGTACTGAAAAGCTTCTTTATTAAGTTCTCTCTGAGAGAGAAAGAGCGAGGCAGAGAAAAGTAAAGCTGTTGTAGTTAGCTAGGAGCCTGTTGTGGTGCTTTACCTGTGATACGATATACTTTTTTGTTTTGTTTTGTTTTTGGATCTCGTTTGGACTGCCATTCCCCAAAAGCACAGCACAATTAGTGGGGAAGCTGACCTTTACTGGCTGGGTCAGCAGCCTTGTAGCAATTGACAACGTAAAAGCATCTGATAAGGACATTTATTTGTTTATATTGGTATCGCCTAAGACCCTGGTAACAAATACAGATTGTGTCCACCAGGCACTTGGATTTGTACTTTTTGGTGGATGATGATTTTGCTCTCGAAGAAGGGATTTGCCTTTTTTTTTTTCAACAGTTGCTCCACCTTGTATTTGTTGCCTATAAACAAAAGACTTGTGCAAAGTTGAAACTATGATTTCTTTGTCACTGGTTTTGTTTCCATTGATTGTTTATTTCCTTTTCATTCCTGAAAATTGACTCAACCGAGAGAATATATTGATTTGAACACTAGCTACGAAGACTATAAAGACTATTTATTTAAAAAAGACTGTTTAAAAATGGAAGCAAGTACATTCCATGTTACCACTTTAAATGTTTTGTCCTCTTGATGCAGACATACTTATTTTGTTATTTCAAAAGCTCTCTTGTATACCTGTGTGTTAAATGTCTTGGAAAATAAAGGCATTCATTGTGGTAAAATCTGTGTTCAGTGTTGTGTTCATTTAGTGTATTTCTCTATAGAGTTTGTGGATTAAGGGATTATATTGGGTCAAGGTCCTAGATGTTGCCTATTATTTCAGAGAAGGTCCAAACTCGAGGCACGTGAAAACGTGAATTTACTGGAGAGGAAATACTGACATGGGGAAAATGAGGTGCATTTTGCTGGAAGCTGTACTAAAAAAAAAAAGGAAGCACTGATGAAAAGCATGAATCATCTAATGCATTGATCACTAAGAACGTATTTTACGGGTTATCCTTTGCTATGCAATGTGATTAGGAAAAATCCTTCCAGCTGTTGATGTGAGACACTCTTCCTTACTTTGTATAATACAGCCGAAACGCAGCAAGCAACAAAAGACTATTTTAAAGAACCAGGGTATGTCTTCGAGTAAGTCCATGTATTATTACTTATCTGATAGAGAAAATACGTGTATAGTGGTAATGATATGCAACTAATTGTATAACATTTGAGCTTCACAAACACAAACACAAGGTAAACCCTCAAGTGACTGGAAATTTAAAGGAAAAACAATTCCCCATTGTGGACTTATTTGAGCTTTGTGAGCAGCTCAGTCACACTGATGAACTGATAATTTATTGAAGAGTGTCCTGCTAAACGTTCCTAAGTCACACTGCCTATATTCACAAATCCTGTATTAAAAAAATCTGTTCATGTGTCAAATCACATTAAAAGGTTTAAAAGTAAATTATGATGCAGAACTTTTGGAAAGATATTTCTCTGCACAACACACAAAAAGTAGACAACTTTTCGGACTTAAGTACTTTTTATCGAAATCATAGACTTAGGTTCTTTTATCACGTAAATGGCTACAACAAAGCTGCACATGAATGATTAAACTGGAATGAAATGTTAGCACAGTAATACCACTGATATTCTACACACTAGAATAACATATTCATAGGAAAAAATGGGTCTATGCCTTGCATCCAGAATCCATCAGTCTACCAAATTGTATTATTTATAACAAAGACCTGCATATAGGCTCACAAGCATAGTTTAAACATCTAAGTCTACATTCTGTCCACTGTCATTTTAACTCCCTCTCGTCATTGCTTCGTCCATCATCACTAGCTCTGGATCTCAGGTTTTGGTAAAAAGTTACACCATCAGGGATATGTACATGCCCCAAGAGCGCCATGTCGTCATCATACATGGTTGATAGTTTTGCCTGTTTGATGACATTTCTCTTCCATTTCGAAGGTGTAACACGCTTCTTTTTACTCTTTTGTGCTGCTTCTTCACTAGCAAGATTTGCAATTGTGCTTACTGCTTGTTTTCATTTTAAGTGCAAAAATGGTCATTGGATCAAAATTCAAGCATTGACTGGTCAGTTGTGGACTTGGATATTTTTTGTGAGTCATCAAAGTTATGGAGTTGATCAATTGAGTATCACTTGACTGGATGATGGGGTCACCATTGGTTGGCCTAACACATTAGTCACTGACATTTTCACATTAAGACACTACACCTAGTGGGCTTTTAAACACCTGCCAACCATTACTTTGCTCTGTTACATCTGTCATGTTTGAATGTTAAGAGGCTGCAGTGAGGCCTCAGTTGAAGAGAAGTTACTTGTTGCTAGTTGTTACTTTAGAGTTTATACGTGTGAAACTACAACCTCTATTCTATGCATTGTGCTTTTTGCAAATGGATCATCCAGATATGCAGTTATCATTCAACCCCCTTGGACCTATAATGTTTCAGACAGTTGAGGCAAAATGATTCCACAGGGAAGTGGCAAGAAAGCGGGCATTGGAGTATTGACTTTGGTTTCACAAGTTTGCTTGAACACAAAGATTGCAAACTTCCTTTTGCCTGCGTCAGAGTAGCTACAGGGGTCATTATTAAGCAGTTTAGTGGAGGTTTTTGGCCTAGTTGCCATCCAGTGGTGACATCGGTGACTGCTCTGTATTTGGTTGCCACAGACCTTCAAACGTCAGAGACCTTCAGAAGCAGGAAGTATTACAAGGTGTTAAGAATCACCTTAGATGACCAGCATGGTGCAAGCTACTGCACGCACTTTGAACTCCACATCGAAAGTTGTTGCCCATCAAAATCGGCAGCTTTGTTGTCAGCCTAATCAGCTTTCCAGCACAGGAAAACACCCGGCTTAAGGAAGTAAGTCCCCTGAAACTCTAGCTGTGTGGAAAGTATGCCTACAATCCTGCGTCACTCTTCAGCAACTTGGCACACCTAGTAAGCATGCAGTGTGGAGTGATCTGTGACAAAAGAATAAACTTATTATGGCTATGGCTGTGAGGAGTGGAAGATCCAGTTGCAGGTATCTGTCTTTAACCCTGGAGAACTGCATGATGGGGTGGAGTGAGGCAAAATAAATCACATAGAGGTTGTTTACATGGTTACCAACCTGCCTTGCATTTTGTTTTGTGGCAGAGGTGGTCAACAGGTTGTACGTGTGTGCGTGCGTGCATGTGTGTGCAGCAGTTCA
>OMNM01048816.1:0-16982 GCA_900302745.1 Parablennius parvicornis
CGTATATATGAGGCTTTGACGCCAATTCAGTCACAAAAAGGTGAAAAACTACGTTCATACTGCAGCGCCTTGCAGCAACAGGCTGTTGAGTCTCAGATCACTGTAGTTACCTGAGCAGGTTTATATATCTACACAGGTTTCTGGCTCCCACCTTGTTCTGTTTGGTTTTGGGTTGATTATGTTGAGCTTGGCCTCAGTAGCCCAGTATTGAAAGAGCATGTATGAGGGATATTTATATTCAAATTAATATACTTTTTTTTTCCTTTTTTGTATGCATCTGTATTTTGTTCATGTTTATGAATGACTTGAACTTAAAAAAAATGTAAAAACAGGAAGTGCCAGTTGTTTAAAATGGAGCATTTCATGTAGGGGAGTTTCCTTTGATGAACTTCTCTGTGTATAGTAAATGAAGGGAGCTTATGCAGGTCCACTGTGGATTTTCTGCTAATCTCACTAAGAGTGTCTATATATCAAGCTGTCATTAAAAGGTTGGTGCGGTTTTTAGACTTTGGAGAGTCACAGATCGTCCAGGACGTAGGGTGTGACACCGTCTCTTTGACTTCTTACCCTCAGTCCGGCCTCTGTGAGCTCCAGACAGTACCGGTTCCCTTCTCTGGTCTCCACGTTTATGTAGGCCACGTCCGACGCGCTGCCGAGGCTTTGAGAAACGTACATCTCGGCCACGGCGAAGAGGACGTCGTTGACCACCGCCTCCGCCTCCAACCTCATGTCCTTGACCTCGACGAGCTCCACGCAGTCGTCACCGAAAGCAGAGACCATGGACTCCTCCGGCTGGCAGTCGATCTCCATCCCCTGCAACGCATCGCAAACCGCACGGCCTGTTGACTCAGTTGGCGTCGTATTTAACACTCTGCGGCTGAAATGTCTCGAATTCCAACCGGATAACATTTCTCATGTACACTTCAGTCACCAGGCGTGACGGAATTAGACGATATTTATCGTTTTAACCTCGTTTCTATCAAGTGTTACAGAGTTCAAGTAGATTAAAGCAGAATAACAAATAGAACCAAAAATCACAGGAAAGAGTTAAACACACATTTACAGAATTAATCACTAAATATGAAAAAAAAAACAAGTACAGCAGTTCCCAGCCTAAAATCTTTATATCTACAAAGATTTATTTCTTAATTAGTCATTATCTGGGAATAATAAGCTTCCTGGACATTCTTTATATTAACTGGATCATAATGATTTTTCATTCCAGAGGTTAGAACTACGCCACTGCTACACGTATTTGAGACTCATTGTCGGATTCTCAAGTACAACATGCAGCACGTTCAGTCCAGAGGAGTGAAGGTTAACGGCCGACAGTGAACTCGGGTGTTTCCTCATTCTAATTTTGAGGAAAATACAATAGCAAATGAATCGTAAAACTATTTGTTTCATTAAAAGACATTTTTAGGATTGAATTCATTGAAAGCCTCACACAGACTAATCAAAAAGATAATGAGTGTAAAACTACAAGTGCACTAGTTACACACTAGTTATAAAGACTTACTAGATGACAAATACTAATCTGGTTTTATATATAAATAAAGACCTCAACATGCAGACTATATCTGAAAACATTTGTGAATAAATGTGTCGCTCTCAGGAGCTCAGTGATTTCCAGCATGTGTCAGTGAGACGTCACTCAAGTTCATATACGTGTGAAGGCAAACAAGTGAATACTCTTGATAATGGTGTATAAAGCAATCTTTAAAGAAATACTGTACTATGTGCATCCTCCACTAATCCAAAGTACATTAAACAGAAGAAAAGTGATTGATAAAATCTGTGCAATTAATGAACGGAAAGACGTTAATAATCGACTGACCAAACTAAAAATCTAAGAAAAATGACCAAACTCAAGAAGGACATCTATTTATTCTTCATTCTATTCATACACCTGTTTCAGCGGAAAAAGCACATAAATGCAAGCGTCTGCAGCGCTGTGATATTAGCAGGTTGGAGACGTCACAACATTTGTCAGAAAGAGAAGTGAAACAGCAGCATGTGACGGTTCCATGAGTTTGGTTTTTGAAATGCAAAGCAGACTATATTTTTTTCTTACGATCCGAGGAACTCCCTGCAGGCCTGACAGCCACAAAGGTTTAATGAGAACTTCACTAAAGATCTTCGATAACTCCCTGAACCAAGCAGATAGTTTAACACGACGACTGCCCCAAGGTATAAGGAGAAAGGCTGATTTTCTTGGTGCTGCCGAGTCGGCCTGTCCGCGTTTGTTTTTCACTCCTGGAATTGAGTGAAAGCTGATAGCTGCAGCACGATGGATCGCAGCCTTCAAAACTGCTGCCAAATAACACGCGTCCTGCCAAATAAAATGACTGTCACACACACGGAGGCCTCTGTCTTCCATCAAATAACACCAATCACACTCTGTGTATCTTGCTAAAGCTAATCCCCCTTAACCTCAGTGTCCATTTTTATGACTGTCAGTTTTTTTGTCTTATTTAAGCCCTGACCTCTGCTGTGGTCACATGTTTACTTTTTTTCTCTCTTAATCATCCATGATGTCTCCAACTTGTCACACAACATTCTGAGTTTAGTTCCTGTGCATAAGAAAGTGCGAGGACTGAGAAATCTGCCTTCAACCTGCTTGTCTGACCTTTGAAAAGCTTCAGCTTCCTGAATTCCAGCATGGCACAGTGATAGGATTCCACCTGTGCAAAGAATCCAGCCGTAACATTTTCACGCAACCGTTAGAATTATGATAACAAAGTGGAAGTGACTGGAAACAACACAAGTAAAAAGGTTGAGAATCACTACAACAGAAGATTGTTTTGAACATTCTATTATCATAAACAGTTGTCATTTAAGCACACCCATCCATCCTCCTGTTTACAATATGTGCGTCTCGTTGTACATTGTTGAATCCAGTCATGCCACAGTAATAGGAAGGGGTATTTCCATGAATCAGACAAACATTTCCTGGATGTCATGTGTTCTTTACTCGTCATACCATGTCCTATTGGCTGCACTCCCATTTTCAAAAGAGATCTATTTACAAAGCCGACTTTTAGCATTCCTTACACATTAACACATCAATCACCCCACTTCATATAAAAAAAAAATTAAGATATTATCTGAAAATGTTTTGCCTACTGATCAGAATTACTCATTGAGACTTTTGACAAAACTGTCAGCTTTATTCACTTGTCAGATTCTTTAAACCAGAGAAATAGTTGATAACTTCACTGAATAAATTATAGCTACAACAGGTAATTTTTTTTTATGTTTTAATCAGTAAATGTTGCTTTGTTTAGATCTTGGATGTCAGTCAAGTTATGTGTTGCCTTTTCTGATACAATAGCATTGAAAGTAACATAATATTTGGGTATTGCACTGTATTTTGCACGAGAAGACATATTTAAAAATGGAACAATGTTAAAATTCCAAATGATTTTGATGTTTCCACACCCAACAAGCAAAATTAAATGCATTGAGAGTTGTGGTTATTCATAATTTGATACACCGATTTTACTGGTCTGGCCGCACTTAGTCTGCGATAAACAGCCAATAAAACAGACCACAGAGCATGTCAGTGAAACAACAGCGTCAACAGTTTTTGTCACCAACAACAAAATGTTTTCATAAGTTTACCGTTTGTGGACTCTAGTCGGTTTGAAGCTTCAAAAGTGTTGATGAACGGCGACATCTTGAGGACTCTGTACAGACGCTATCTGCAGCTCTTTAATATACATAAACACGAAATCTTTGGGCATATATGCAACTTTTATTGAAACAGATTTCAATAAATCTTTCAAATCTTCTGTTTCAATGATTTTACCAGCTAACAGCTGCCACATTTTGAGTTAACCTCGGGTTTAATCCACTGCTCTGTCGGTCGATCACCCAAAACATATTTTGTATTGTAAGATAAAGGTTCATGGCGTTGAAGTTAGATCAGGGATTAAACGTTTGCTGTTATCGTGACACAAAAGATGGTTTTTAAATAAAATGCCTTCGTTTTCTCACCTCTTGCCTGCTCGTGCTGTTCCGGGATAGTCAAGAACACCCCCACAAGGTGTCGTTAATCCGGCCTTTCACCCTTTAAATGTATTCTCTGAATCCGGTTTCAAACAGATGAATTGTACAGTAACGAGAAGTCTTTGTCGACGGTTTAATTTATCTGTATTGGTCTAAAATAATTTGATATGGCGAACTTCCCGTGCAGCTAACAGAGCCGCCATGTTGTGACGTAACCACAGAGCCACGCCCCTTTAGCTTAGCCGGTGCGGAGTCATGAAAGTGTTTGTAAACAACTCAACAAGGTAACTTAAGAGCTGCTCTATTACCTGCATAAATGCTCACTAACACACACACGCATCCGCATGCCGACGCGATGTAGATGTCCGTAGCGTTTCTGTCACTCAACCTTTTGACGTGTGAATTTGAACTAACAAGAGAAATGTTGGAATATATTAGTATTAGCCCACATGCTAACTCGCGTTGCTACATCGTTAGCCGGCGTTTCGGATTACCTCGTTCCCCTGCTAACTGGTGACTTTTGTCTTTGTCGGTGCTGGTAACAGTAGATGTTGAACCCACAACAGAAATCCGTTTAATCGCATTCATAATGAAGTTCTGAAGTGTCGTATCTTTTGTGAGTTTTAACTTAACATTATGCTGTTGGTAGCAGCAACACGAAACGCTATAAGAAGTCGGACATCAGTTAACAGCGAAACCAGTTAACCCGAAACACCGGCTACGCTATGGAAGCTAACCACACACATGCTAGCCGGCTAGTTAGCTCCATGACATGCCATTGTCTGTCCAGCAATCAAAGAGCAGCTCCTGTCGGTCTGTGACAGCTCTGTTTTAGCAAACATGGCAACCAATGGATACTAACGCACAGGTCTGTGGCTTGTAAGCAGGGATTTTGTAAGATTTACGCAGGTTTTTAAGAAGATCCTAATGTGCGCTTAGCCTTTGCATCATACAGTCGTTACCCAATATCCGACCAGACTGAACTGGAGCTCTTTTAAACTGTGTGTTAAACCAATTCTGTGTCGATGCAATTGTGAGAACTTGTTCATTTATGTGTTGTAGGCGCAGCAAACTGGAGTCGAACCACTTCCCACACATATCACTGAGTGTCAACACATCCCCCAATGTGTCCCTGAACCAGGGATCCAAAGGATGTTTATTCTCACGGTTTCTTCATGTCTCCAAGTCGACGGGATGACAGATCTGTAACACCTCGGATTACCTAACCTCCGATTCAAAAGCTTTAGCATCTCAGTAGCAGAGCCTCAGGACTCCTTTCATTACCTGTGTACTGTCATAACTACTGAGCCAAGATGCCTTGGCCATTCTCGGAGTCCATCAAGAAACGGGCCTGCAGATATCTCCTGCATCGGTACCTGGGCAACTTCCTGCAGGAGAAACTGAGCTTAGATCAACTCAGTTTGGACCTTTATCAAGGCACGGGATCCCTAGCACAGGTGCCATTGGATAAATGGGTAAGTTGTCAAAAGAAATTCAGCAGCAATACTTAAATTTTTAATGCTATTCAGCATGCATGAACCAACTCAGCATTGCCCAAACTCTGTCCTTGCCGGCTGGCATCCTGCTTGTTATAGGTCTCCCAGTTTCAGCACACCAGATAGCAATAAAGGGCTCGTTAATGGGCTTCTTTTTTTTACAAGCTTAACGACCAAATCGCCATTTCTTTGAGGTGTGCCAAAGCAGAGAGCTATGGAAAACATGCAGGCCGGTCCCAGAGGACCCAACTTGTACACCCCTGAACCAACTGAACATCCTGCATTATCTCCTGCTTTTCAGTCACTCAATGATCTCCTAGAGACAGCCGATGCCCCGTTCGAGGTGATCGCAGGGTTCATCCAGACAATTTCTCTCACCGTTCCATGGGCAGCGCTACTGCAGGAAAACTGTGCCCTTGAGGTCAAGGGGTTGGAAATGGTACTCAGACCAAGACCAAGAGTGGGTAAGGATATTCCACAGTATAGCACAGTCTTGCTTAAAGAGCTGTAAACTTCAGCTGAGGTCCTGTAGCGCCACCACGCTACACGTTTCAGTTGCTCCCTGCTTGGACAGTTTGGATTCAAATGAACAAGCACTATAAGGCTCCATCAATTTGATACAGATGTATTGGAGCTGGGTGGCTTCTTAAGCCTTCTTTTGGAGGCAGATCATAAGTGAATGTGTTGCCTGCCACTGGTTATTTTTCCAGCATCCGGTTCCGAGCCCATGTACTGGTCCAGTTTTATGACGAGCAGCATGCAGCTCGCCAAAGAATGCCTGAGCCAGAAACTCACCGACGATATGGGAGAGAGCTTCCAGCCTTTCGAAGGATTAGAGAAGTTTGCTGAAACAATAGAGACGGGTATGTTGTCTCTCGATTTGACTTTTAGTAGTTTACTTGCCAAATCTTCTTCTAAGTCACTTTTCAAAAAAAAAATTTTTCCACAGTTCTGAGACGAGTCAAAGTCACGTTTTTGGACACGGTTCTCAGAGTGGAACACACCCCTGAAAACTCTAAAACTGGAATTGCTCTTGAGATTCGAATTAGCAAGTAAGAAAGTTTTTGGATTAAAAAAATCTTGTTTGTGCTACTGCACCAGTTTTCAGGATCCTGTTTAACCGATTGTTTTCTTGTGACGTCCAGGATAGTTTACTGCGACGAAACGGATGAAGACAGCTCAAGTGTAAATGTACATCAGCCTACAACATTCGCTCATAAAAACGTGCAGATGGAAGGCATCACTGTGTTCTGGGACGAGTTCACAGACACATCACGCACTGGTTGTAAATCTTCACCCACGCCAACGGTCTGTATGTCACGTGCCTCAGCTTTGTTTATGTATAAGAATTTCACCTGAAATCCTCTTTTTAAAATCTGTTGTTTTGTTTTGTTTTTTTCTCCAGGAAACAGAGCCAAAGCTCTCCCCCAGCTGGAATCCTAAAATAATCTGTGAGCCTCATCCTCAGTTCACTGAGCCTTTATCCTCCACGACCCCGTTTGAACCCGTGCAAGTCGGCAGCCTCAGCGGTAAAATAGAGTTGTCGCTCACGCTGAAAAACAACCTAGCTATGCCTGGCGCAAAGGTAAATGACCCATAAGCATAACAGAAGCGGAAACTCCTTGGTGTTTCTTCAGTTTTATCTTTTCAGTGTCCGGAATGACCCGGTTCTATCTTTGTGTTTCAGCTGAATGTTGTCGGAAATATTGACACTCTGATCGTTCTTCTGTCTCCTCGACAAGTTCATCTGCTTTTGGATTTGTTCGGAGCGTTTTCTGGTGGAGGTAAGTGCGACTGAAATATAAAAGCAAATCTTTACGTCATGAAGGGGTTGACCGAATCTCATAATCCAATCAATACCAACATTATCATAAAATAGAATCACAGTTGTTTTTTCCTATATTGTAACGGTTGAATTTATATTTTTGTTCAGTGTATTTATTGGTTTTATTTATTTGTCCACTTGCTGCTGCAACAATGAAAATGTTCCCATTGTAGGACAAATGAAGTATTATTGTTCTCAAACTCCCGGGCACTTCCAACGAACGTCCTTCCAACTACTGGCCTGCAACTTTATAAAAATTATAATTATTTTATAAAATTATAAAAACTTTTTTTTTTCCAGACACAATTCACAATTTAATAACATATTTTAATTATAGGAAATGTGTCTAAAGAAAAGCCAACCACAAGGTCTTGTTTGGAAAACGAGTTTATCTACTAGTATTCAAAAACTAATTTGTATTGTATTAGATATCCTGCTCTGAATGAACAACTTATTTGAGTGTTTATTTCTCAAATGAAGGGTCACAGGAATGGACCAAAGACAGGAAAAGTCGCCCCATTCAGCAAGAGGACGAGTATCGTCTCCACATGGAACTGAATCGCTGCCTGAAGAAGGACACTGCTGTGGCGGGACACGACTCGGACCTCTTTGAGAGCCAGAACACCAGAACGGTATCGAGTCGAGGTGAGACCACCACACTGCCGTCGCTACACATCTGATAACAATCATTGATTTGACCATTAAAGTTGTATCCGTCTTTTTTGTCTCTCGCCTCTGTAGACGATGTGTTCTTCTCCATGGCCGACATGGACATGGCTCACAGCTTGTCATCTCTCCCTCCGCTCGGTGAACCTCCCACTGTTGACCTGGACTTGTCTCTCAATAGTAACTACTCCGCCTCACCCGGAGAATCTCCGTCGGGAAATGCAACAGTAAGTTTTAAGAACTGATGTGCAGGAGAACACGAGCGCCCAGTGGACTGGTTAATCAGGGAAATGCTGAAATCAATACAATGTGCTGGTAACTGTCAGAACGTGGCACTAAAAAAAACCCCACTAAGACGGAATACGTCCTGGACATTAGGGGGAAACGGCGGGTGGAGCAGTACACGTTCACACACCCCTAGAGTCCAGCTGCTTTGCACCACAGCGTCTCCACTTCCTGTTAAAAACAATCATCTGGGGGGGGGCCTACTATTCATGCCCTTTTACTGCAATGTGATTGAGAGCATCCTGACTAATAATACAACACTGGGATACAGGCTGTTGAGTCAAAACAAAAAGGGTGTACTGCAAAACATTTTTTTTATATCAGCATCATTAAAAACCCGTGTTCTGGACATGAAGAGTTTCAGCAGCTCTCCCCAGAGAGCCGCTACCGTTATCTAAAAACAAGGACATTCAGATGAGACATCAAGCACTGACGTCTCAGTAACGACTGCAGCTGCCAAGATCTGACCGGAATTGGCTTTTTGACCGTTGGATCCCACTTTTAACTACTGTCCATGATAACAATCTCTATTCATCCACATACAGACAAAATCAGGGGTTCTAAGTGCAGCTATTTTGAGCATGTTTGATTGAGTTGAGAAGTTATTCCAAGTGATGTAAAATGGCTTTGTGTCTGTGTGTTTCCAGACTCTGTGGGACGACTACATGGAGGTACCACGTCAACGAGAGAAGCAGACGAGTGAAACTCCTCCTCAGTCACGAGACTCGCAGCTCCCTCACAAACTGCTGAGACAAACCTGTAAGCACCACAGTTATGGAACACGCGCCATGTTTTTATTCCAAAAGATGACGTGTCTTTCCAGTTGGGTTTTCTTCCTGTGGTCAATGATCATGGTGAAATCCCCCGCATGGTTACAGCCGTTGTCGTAAACGAGTTTGTTGTGTTTCAGCCCATCCATCCAAAACCCACGGGGATGAATCCCGTCCAGAACTGGTGTTGGAGTTGACTCTGAGCAGCCTGGCCGTTTCCGTACTGCACATTGACCCGCTGCCTCCGCTGCATGCAGCTCCCAGTCCCCTCGGCCCAATGGCGGGCCACTTCTTCAGCATGGTGGGCCCCGGGCAGCTTTCCCCCGCCGCCTTCCTTCAGTCTCGCGGAGTGTTTAATCAGGCCTGTCCCTATGACCACCTCCGGTACGCTTGTTTTCCGCCAGCTCCTTCCAGGCACGGTCACTCTTCTTGCTCTGCCTTAGTGTGTTTTTAAATATGTGGTCCGCTTGTGTATTTGCAGGTTTGTTGCCCAGGGTTTGAAGATAAACTATGAGCACTGTCAGGGATCCAGCCTGCGGACCTTCAGCACCGACATCTCCTTGAACCAGATGGAGTTTCTGGAGTGTCTCTTCCCCTCCGAGGCTCTCATCAGTGGCTCCCAGAGAGGAATTCAGTACACAGAGGTTAGACCTTGAAGCCTGAGACAAGCTCATTTTTCACAGCTCTAAGCTTTGCTTGGTTGAACACGGTGTGTACACGCGGGCAGCTGAGAGATGCAGCTAGCTTGACATTGGGAGTGTTTCACCGTTATTCTGTCACACTTTAGCTCCTGACATTTGACACCGCGGCCAATGCCGACACACCGCTCGCCACCTGCCTTCACCTGCTTTACAAACAGGCTGTGCGCAGAGGCCCTCAGGTAACTGCATCAAGCTGCAACGCTGACCCTTAACTCGATAACGCTTTCTGGCATCTGACCTATAATCCTTTACCCCATCATGCAGGGGGGCCAGGTACGTCTTAGTACCATTCCAAGGAAGGCTGAGATCCAGGTGGAGCTGGGCCCTGTGCGCTGTGAGCTGGACATCAGCATCGTCGACCGGCTAAATTCCCTCCTGCAGCCTCAGAAACTCGCCACCACGGAGATGATGGCCTCCCACATGTACACATCTTACAACAAACATGTCAGCTTGGTGAGAATTCAACCTCCTTTGCAGTTATTGTGACACATGTTCCGTTTTTGTCTTTGTTGTACTTTTCAAAACCCAGAAAGTTTTGTGAAGGTTTGTTTATACTTGTCACATGAGGTCTGAGTCAATGATTCCTGGTGCTACTGCTGCGTTAGTAAGGGCGTTTGTAAAAGTGACGGCGCTAAAATCAGGGTTGTGGTAGCTGTTGTAAAATCAGGACTCAGTCCACTTCTGAAAGTACTCAGGTGCAGTGCAGTTGAAATGTGATTAAATCTTCGATGTGTCGCAGGCCAAAGTCTACAGAAACCAAACACTGGGAAAGATAAGCTTTAGTTTGTTTGCTTGCTGAAGATCACATTTGAAGTTGTTGTTGTTCAAGCTCTGCCTTATTATTATACTGTTATTCTGGCCTTTCTAAATGACACAAATATCCCAACTTTTCTATACATTTGGTTTCACTTTGTTAAATAGAAACTATTGATGTCTTACTGCTAACTATACGTCACTTGTTTTCTAATAAAGTTCTCGATCAGCTATGTGTAACAGCTTGTCAAGTTGCTAACAGGACGCTTATTTACAGTACACATAACTCGATAAACTCTACGTGTATGTTTTGTCTCTTTACTTGAATTTTCCAGCACAAGGCATTCACTGAGGTTTTCCTTGACGACACCCACACGCCCAGAAACTGTCATGTGTCCCTCACAGTCAGCGCCCCGGTGCTGGGCATCGCCGTGCGCTTCCCCATCCCCGACCTTCGTTCAGACCAGGAGAGAGGTCCGTGGTTCAAGAAATCCCTGCAGAAGGAAGTTCTCTACCTGGAGCTGGAAGATCTAGAAGTGAAAACGGAGTTCATGGGCGGTAGCTCGCCAGACCAAACCAAGATGGAGCTCACATTCAAGGAACTTACCGGTATGTCTGTAAACAATCAATCCAGACAATTTAACACAATTCAAAGTGATTAAGATGCTTTTTCTTAATGTACAGTGCTTCATGTATATGTAAAAGTGCACATACATAGAAATGCAAAAATATCTGCAGTGTCATTATTGAATTTAGTTAAAAGCCAATATACATTGGAAACTTGATTAAAATGAGACCAAAGGTTAAATGTAAAAATGAAATTAAAATGGTAAGATAGCTAAAAATAGCTAAAAATAGAAAGATTCTTGATAAACTGAAATTGTAAACATGCTGCATTAAATTCAGACTTATAAAGTGATTAAAGTTTATGATGTTCATATTTTACATTATAATGGGCTTTTCTCACATCTGGACGGTTATTCCAGCTGTTTGGAATCTGCAGTGAGATTCTGCTTTTTTTTAAGATGACTTCCTTTTTCTCTCCAATCTTTTTTTGATGGTACTGAGAAGCTCCTCTTGATATGAGACAAGCTGGTGATGAAACTCAAAGTCCTTCAGGCCACAGTAAAGACTCGTTAGTACTGTATATCGGTGCAAATCTCTGCGTTCTTATACACGACCAACCAAAGGTTTGTACACACCTTATTCAAAATGTGACTCTTTTGAAGATTCTAAAATATAAAACATGTTTTGAAATATTTCATTTACACCTTTTTGTTTACTCCATAATCTCATGAGTTCAGTGAGGATATACAAAGCAAATTGTCAAGTAAATAAAGAACATTGAATAAGAAGGTGTGTTAAAACGTTTGACTGGTATTAATGTAAATTCTCTTAGTTTTATGATGAGAGAAGCGTGCTAAATCCAGCCGGTGTCCACAGGATATAAAAGTTGATGCGTTTTCATTTTCCTCATTTGTATAGGAAAGTTCCAGGAGGAGCCGGACCATCCGGCCGCTCGGTTCCTCCGGGTGTCGCACAGCCTGGACGGAGACATGACTACGTCTGAAAGTGTCAAATTTGATTGGCCGAGGTAATTTAATTGTCGAGAAAATTCAAAACGGATCCGTTGACGGGCAGCATCTTTCAGTGAAATCACTTTTCTCTGAGCAGGGTTGTTCTGAAGATGAATCCCACGGCAGTCCACTCGATCCTTGAGCGTGCGACGGCTGAAGACGACGAGGGCGCCGAGGACCATTCCCTCGAAGAGGAGGAGGAGGAAGGTGCCGCTCATTCCTTGAAGGATGTGTGTGACTTTGGGAAGCCTGAGCCATCTCCTTTTTCTTCACGGAGGGTTATGTATGAGAATGAAGAGGTTTGTCACTTAAACTGTTTTTTTTCTTGGGTGTAAAAGTCAAATATTTCTTATAGTTCAGTGGCCACATTTATCTCAATAAATACCAACCGAGCTAAACCAGTCTGCAGTAACCCATAATATACCAATAAATTCAACACAATATGAAAATGTTCACTGTTCCGCTTTATACTAAACCTTATTATTTGAAATGTAACTAATTCCTCTTTAGCAAAGTAGATTTCAAATGTGGAAGTATTATAGCTAATTTATTAAAGATGTTAGATTTTTTTTCCTTTAACACTTTCAAAGGAGTTTCTATTGTTTTGGTGGTTTTATTTTGAGGCTGCTGAAATTTGTGCAAGTGGATGAATTTGCATTCTGCCTCAAGGCTATTCTCAAACTTTAAAACGTGTATAATCATGCAAATCCAGACCTATCAAGCGCTGCTTTGGGTACCTAACCTGTTGACGGGTGGCGAAGCTGCACTCACCAACACATTTGTTTTGTTCCAGATGGTCATTCCCGGTGATGTTGCAGAGATGACAGAGTTCCAGGAAAAGACCATGAACAACTCTCGTTTTGTCCTGGAGTTGTGTTTCCCCAACGTCCAAGTCGTGCTGCCCAACAAAGCTTTTTATGAGAAACTGCACAACAGGTACGTCGCTGGCAGTTCAAAGCAATTAGAGCAACTTGGTGAATGTGGAAAAAGTTTATCACAACGTGGACTAATGGGACACACTGGCAGAGACGCACCTATGATAATTTAACCGAAGTGTTATTGGGTGACAACAGGTTTTTATGAAACAAATTCATGCAAGCCCCCCCTCTGACATGCCTTAAAAACCTGAAAACACTGTTTATGCAAATGGTCATGTTGAAAACTAAACTCGAGTTTACAGTGGAGGTCTGGACCTACAGGGGATTTATCTTTAATATTTCCACTCTGGCATTCCTAAAACAACCCTGAGGCAACTGAAGGCCGCTGAAGTGTGACGGCCCAAAATGTTGGTTAAATTTTTACAGTTTTAACATGCAGCCAGTGTTGTATAAAGGTAGCTTTGTTTCGTCAAGAAACTTTGTTTTCTTCCTAAAAAGGACGATTGTTCACTGTGTAAAGTGAATCTTCTCCATACGTTAGAATCAACAACGACTTACTGCTGTGGGAACCCACCGCCCCCTCCCCGGTGGAGACTGTGGAGAGCATGCCGTACGGAGTTGGACTCTCCGTTGCCAGTCAGTTAATCAACACTTATTCCAAAGACAGCTTCAGCCAGTTCCGCTCCACCGGGCCTGAAGGTGAGACGCCACAGAGATCTTTGAGATTGTTTGGATTTTTTAAATCAACTGATCTTTCCCTCTCGTCGAGCGTCCTGAACTTTGTGGTTTGTTGCAGATGAGACGAGCGGCTCTGAAGAGGAGAACATGCACTATTACTCTCCGGCCTCTGAACTCGGCCTCCGGTCTCGGAAGAAGAAAAAGCCTAAAGCTCACTGCAAAACCTCCCAGAGCCTTTTCTCCGTCATACTCAGTGTCAATCACGGTCTGGTGGCCTTGCAGACAAATGCCAAGGTTAATTCACTTTTTTTTTCCTTGCGCCTTCAAAATAAACGCATCTATTTTTATGTCATGCTAATAAGGTTAGGTTTTCCTTTTTTTTTTTGTTTTGTTTCAGAAAGAGGATAAAACCATTATCAAAAACAAGCACGGCGAGTTCTGGATGGAGTTGAAAAACGGCGTTTTGTTTAGCGTCACTCAGTACGAAGGCTACAAGGACCAACACTACATCTGTTTCCACACGAGCGGCGTCTGCATGTATCACCAAGGTAGACCGTCTGCACGTGGAATTACTGCCACGCTGTTTTAAAGAAGAAAAAAAAAAAAACGATGACCATGAATGTGTTTCTCCACACAGGTCTGGTAGATGGCGGCGCTCTTGCCTCAGACATCAAGTTACCTTGCAGGACACACCCCCACTGGCTGGAGCCGACCATCTACCAATCAGAGACCGCGCCAGAGAGATCTTCGACCCCGTCGGAGGGCATCGGTCTGGAGGCCCGCAGCATGGTGTCCGTGGCCGTCAAAGTCTCGTCACAGAACGCAGAGCGCAATATCAAGGTCAAAACGTTTACTCCACTGTATCGTTGTTGGTTGATGTGACGTAAACTTTCTATTCCGGGCTAGATGGCAGATGGAATTTTACATTATTCCTAAAGTTTGACCCCTGTAGCTGAATCGGTTTGTTTTGACTGCAGGAATTTCTGGTTGCTGTTGGGGTGCGAGGAGCCACACTCCAGCACAGAGTTGTTCCTCCCAGCCTCGGCTGGTACGACCAGGTGAACCATAATAACTTTTTACAAACATATTCTGTCCACGTGGCTTATTTTTGGAGCGTTTTAAAGAAATCTTGCGTTCAACAGCTTGTCGATTTTCTGAATGTTTCCGATGAGCCTGTGTTGGGTTACGCCCCTCCTACATCTGTCACCACCCTACATCTACACCTGTGGAGCTGCTCTCTTGACTATCGGTAAAACGTCACATCAATTACTAAATTTTTTTTGTTGGCTGTAAACGATTCTTGATATGCTACTATTTTTTCTCGACAGACCTCTGTACCTGCCGCTCAGATCGCTGGTGGTTGTAGAAACTTTTAGCATCTCCAGCAGTGTCTCTCTAGATCATTCGTCATCAACACTCAGGTTTGAAACAGTCAGAAAGGTAACTGTAACTAAGTTATAGAATTGGCTCATTAATTTTTTTTTTTTTTTTTTTAATTGATTCACAGGATTATTTTGGATGAAGCTGCTCTGTTCCTGTCGGACAAGAACAACGCCGTCTCTGTCAATCTAGCACGAGGTGAGTTGACTTCAGTTGTGTGATTGTATTTGTGAACGTGACGACTGAGCACAGTTTAATTTGTTTTTGTCAGACTACGTCCAAGTGGTGGACATGGGAACGCTGGAGCTGAGGATCACAGCTGTCAAACCTGCGACAGATGGGAAACTGGTAGGAGTGGCCCATTCTTTGAATGTCTTTGCTTCCTCACCCGAGCATTAAGCTCACAGTTGGACTTTGTGTTTGACAGTCGGAGCCGAGGTTCGAGCTGCGCTGCTCCAGTGATGTGATTCACATCAGGACGTGTTCGGACTCGTGTGCGGCCCTCATGAACCTCATCCAGTACGTCGCCAGCTACGGAGACTTGGTGCCACCGGCAGAACCGGAAGCCAAACGCAGCAGAGCCGCACAAAACAGCAAGGTCAGCGGGGACTCCTCTAAAGAGCCGGTGCTCCGGTTACACAACGGTTCTTAAGCTCTGCTGATCAGACCTGCTTAGTTGGAGGTTTTCCTGTTCAGGTGGAGATGCCGAGCCGGCCGCCGTCTCAGACGCCATTGCTGGCTGAGACGGAGCAGCAGATGTTACAGGATCTGATGAGTGAAGCGATGGAGGAGACTGACGGGCAGAACGCAGTGGGACCGCAGCAGAACGGTACGGGCTTTAACTGGGTAAAACTAGTGAGCTACACTTGGCTCATTACTTCGATTTAATGTTTAAATCGTCACACATCTGCAGGTTCACACGAGGAGCAGATTCACGACCTCGACCCGCCGCGCTCTGACCTCTTCTTATTCCCAGACGAGAGTGGCAATTTTACCCAAGAGTCGAGCCCCACCTACCCCCTGCTCGCCTCTCCTCTCATCACACCCGCTCCGAGCCTGGCCCAGGAGACGGACGATTTCTGCATCCTGGAGACTCCCGGGTCCAGAGAAGAGGTCGGGAACTCCTTTTCCAAGACAAAGACTCAAAACATGAAATTATACCGCAGTTTTTATCTTGTATTTCAAGGCTTTTCATTTATAAAATATATTTGGAATTGCCACGTCCTTCCTGCACTCGAAGGCATCCTGTAGAAATAAAAAGCAGCATTGTAGGTATTTTCAATGCAGTAACAGCCGTGTTGTTTGTGTCGTGCACATCATGAAGATCGGCTTCTGGAAATGTAAATCAGTCTGGACAAACTTTGCAAAAATACATAAATTAAAAAATACATTTGATATCTTGAATCCCGACTCTCTCGTTTCAGGATCGCGATCAGGAGCCGGTGGTGAGAATACTCACCTCAGACCCGGTGGTAATCAAAGAAAATCACTTCAGCCAGCCTCTGGAAGGGAGCGATTCCAGCCGCGGAGCCGTGAACTTTCCCGTCCCAGAAGTGCGCTACCTCATCAAGGAGATCTCTGCCATCTGGCATCTTTACGGTGGAAAAGACTTTGGTTGTGTAACTTCCATGGCGTCTCCTGCTCGAAGTCGGGGGTGAGTGGGGAGCGCCTCACTTGTTGAGTCTCTTTTATATTTGTTCAGAGTAGTAACCATTTCTGTGTGTTGCAGGTCGACGCCTCACAGCTCTCCCTCTCAAACCCCAGTCAGGCAAACCAAGTCTTCAGGGCGAGCACTCGGCGGAAAGGGAAGAAACCCTGATGTCCTCATGGAGATCCAACTCAGCAAGGTGAAGCTCTCCTCGATGCCTTTATCATATCAAACAATTAAGATAACTCCGGTCATTTAAGAAAGCACACAGTGCAACTATATTATTATGTGACAGTAGTTATGAGGCCAGAGAG
>OMNM01048817.1:0-19607 GCA_900302745.1 Parablennius parvicornis
CAAGGAGGGATGGATTACTTCTCTCCTGGTGGTTAGACAGTCCTGTTAGTGAAGGCCTGCTCTTCTAATTACAGAAAATAGGGCCCCGAGTGCTCTCACAGTCGAAGCACACACATCAAATGCCTATCCAACCTAAACCTACACGGCATACCTCCCCCTGTGCTCATCCCAGCGCCACAAAACCTAAATTTGTCACAGATTAGACGAGAGCTGGAGGCCGCGTGCTTTGTGCACGTCCTCCTGTCCCTTTAAGGTCCGTACGCTGTAAGTATGAGGAGTGTTCGGCCCTGAGCAACTCGCCATCACTCATCCAAACATCTCCAGCTCGCTCAGCGAGGAGCTGTAAAAACCGGCGCGAGTGTGACTGCACTTGCTGAAGAATTCCACCTGACAGATTTGAATGCCAAGGGCGATGAGGACTCTGTGTGTGAGAGTGTGTATGTGTGTTTAAACAAGCCAAACTAGGGCGAGGTTTGAGCCCCGGCACACCCTGCACCAGCCAATAGAATCACAGCTGGCCCCTGGTTCCCATAGGCCCACGCAGCCCACCGAATCTCGGCACAGGGCAGCGCTACTCCTGACAAATTAAGACTTGTTCTGCAGTGAAGGGGAGGCGGACAAGGAGCAGGAGAGGAAAAGCCTGAAGGTGGTGTTGGTGGTGCAGGAGAGAGAGAGAGAGAGAGAGAGAGAAACAGTGCGCTGGCAGAGATTCAAGACAGCAATTCCATCGACATGAGAGAAATGCTTCCCAGAAACTCTGGATAATATTTATGTTGTGCCGGAGATTTTTTTTTTTTTTTCCTTCCTCCCACCTGTGTGCAGCTTCTTGCAGCTTGTTGCTTCGAGTTGGACTCCAACAGGCCAGAACACAAAGGGAAAGCAGACACCTTACGCTGCTTTTACCCTCAACAGTCCAGCAGGCTTCTAATGAGCACGAGGAGCCATCAGGCCCAATGCAGGATGTAATAACAGTATTTCAAAGGATGTAAGCAAAGATTATGATTGGTGTGACAGAACAAAAGGCCATATATGAAAAAAAAAAAAAAAAAAAGTGTATTCTTTCACCGGGTTTCAACCATGACGGGCTGATGTGTCACAGCCACTGATGGATGACGGAGGCGTCAGAGTGCATATTAGCCAGTGAATGGTGATGTGGTGCGATACAGGATGCCCCGAGGGTCAACCAATTAGCTGTTGACAGGAAGAGAGATGTATAGCGGCCTCAGGATGTGTCTGAAGCCGCAAGTCAGACGTGGGAGAGTGGACTGAGGGAAAACATGCTGGTGCTGAGGGCTGAGGCACTGAGGAGGAGGAGGAGGAGGAAGAGTGTGGCAGCTACAGAGCAGCTTGTTGAAATATTGAGGGAAAATCATGTAAAATTCTTAATAACAATGATTTATAATTAGCTTGAAATAATGAAATAACCAAGCAATTACGTTACTTCAGTGATTTTATGTTGCATACATGCAGTACCAAGCATACAAGAAAACAGGGTCTCATCGGTTTCAAGTTGCCAAAATATAGATAAAAGGTCTCTCTGGTTCCAGTTCTTTAGTGAGGGTAAGGTCCCAACTACACAACAACACTTCAAATGAAAATGCATGCTCACTACGAGCAACGTTTCATGAAAAGTTGCATTTTTCCGCCGTGTCCATGGCGACACAGTGGAGTGCCGTTTTCAAAACTTTTCATTCTCAGTGGTTCTGAGCACGGCTGTCGTCAAAACAGTTTCCCAACAAACTTGGCAAAACTCTGAAACCTGGAAGTGAACAGCCAATATCAGGAAGATGTTACATTGAAAGCTTGTGAAATTACATTACGATCAGTGTGAATGTTTCTAAAAACGTGCACCCTGAAGAGTGCAGAAACGGTGACGCCTGAAAAGCAATGCCCATTTTCCATCATTTACCTGAAGAGATTCACTGTGGCTCTGTTCATTTCAAAGTATGTTTAAAATAACAAACACCAATATATTTCAGAATGTACTCAAACTTCATTGCACTAAAAGTTGTGAAAGCTTTTGGAGTTATATTATTTGTGTTTTTTATTTTGTTGGTCCTGCCTCACGGAGTTTACACTCGCCTGTTTTGAACTAAACTCGAGCCTGCTCTCCCGCAGAGAGCACATAATCTTTTTGGAGAAAGCATTTGCATCATGAGCTTTCAAATATGTTCTGAGATCATTCAAATAAAATCCTTTGAGGTTGAACTGACAGACACAGCTCTTGGGGTTTTTATGACTGTCAGCATCGCAGTAAAAGAAAAGCCAGTTCAAGCATTTTAAGTGGCTAATGCAAAACTGCGTTTGCACTTTGGTCAACTGAAGCATTTTATTCTCATAACGTACTCGGGTGCCATCTACAAATACCAGTTATCCAGAGGTTCAGAGCAAGTGAAAGCAGCAAGATTTTACAGTATGTGTCGGTGTCTAATATGGAATTATGTTATACAGAAATATATGGTTAAACAGCCTCAGCAATGTTGTTAAAGTGAAAGGAAGCAAACTACAATAAATAAGGCACATGGTAGAGGTGCAGACACACACACACACACACACCATGTTTTCTGGGAGCAGAGCCCACAGCAATAAAATACAGACCAGAGTCATTCCAGTTAACCAATCACAGACTGAAATGCAGGTGAAAAGTTTCTCTTCTTGTTCTTTACCAACAGACACAGACACAGGCATGCACGCACGCACGCAAGCAAGCATGCACGCACGCACAAACACCTTATCGTCTGGGAATCAGATAAGCTACAGCAGTTAGAAGTAACAGAATCTCCAGAAAAGTGTTCACTCGCAATGACGCAACAAGTCTGGTAACACACACAAACACATACATGCATGCAGAAAGCCTTTGATGTGGTCCAGCACACTGTTCTGCAGCTAAAACTGGTCTACAATGCTGAAAAAAACCAAACTGATGTTGTTTTAAAACACTAAGAAGGTGCCTCAAACTGTCCCGTTATTGTCCACTCTGGAGAGAAATGTCACAGAGGTGGTCCACACATAAATGCCTCGGTATTTTGCTGAATAACTCCCTGACTTTCAAGCCCTTTATAGGCAGTCTTGTGAAAAAACTGAAACTCAAATTGGGTTGTTTCTTTCGAAATAAATTTTGTTTTTCTTTTGAGACAAAATAAGTGCCTTGGCACTGCAACATTTTTAAACTATTTTAGACTATGGAGACCTACTGTACCTTAATGCCTCTGCTCAACGTCTCCATAAGATTGACACTGTTGACTAACTGCAAGGCCTTGACCCATCATTGTGAACTGTACTCTTGAGTGGGATGGTCTTCTTTGTCCTCCAGGAAGCGGGGTCATTGGTACACTTTTATTTATAAGGCTGTGCTTGGTCTATTGCCCTCCTACATCTGTAACTTAATCACACGGAGGAGTGTTGACTCTTACAGGTTACGTACAGATAATCATTTGTTGCTCGCCATTCCATTTGCCCACACAGAACTGTTAAAAAGGGCTTTCGCTTACTCGTGCTCCTTCTACATGGAACATGCTACAAAAAGACTGGAAAATCATTAAACTTATTCCATTGAACGCTTTTAAGTCCAGATTGACAGCACTTGAGACGACCTCTTTAAATTGTGACCGTTTTTAATAATGTGTTATGTCATTTTATTTTGAGTTTTGTAATTTGAAAACTGTATTTTTTTGCTGCCTCTTGGCCAGGACTCACCTGAAAAAGAGGTTTTTAATCTCAACGGGACTTTCCTGGTTAAATAAAGTTTAAATAAAAATTAAAAAAAAAAAAAAAATGAACTTGATCAATCAAAAGACCCACCTGAAACATCATTCAGTAAAAATAATTTCCAACACTTCCACCGATCTTCACTGTAAAAGCTTTTCACTGAGTTAGTGCTTCTTTTAAACAGAAACAAAACTAGAGGCCAAAAAACAATCTCAATTTTCAGTTAGGGTGCCAAAACACGTTCCACTTTGGTCTCCACTGGCCAGGCCAGTAAACCAGTAAACAATACCATAATATCCATAAAGTCAAAAGCTTTAATATAAAAGTATCAGCATATCATGAAAATCTTTGTGTTTAATGAACTTTAAAAGTAAATAAATAAATACACAAATGAAGAAAGTAAACATTTTCTGAATATCCCTTTAACAATGTCTACTGACCACGAACCAGATAAAGTGGCCACTTCACTGAAATTGTATTTTCATAAAATTGTTGCAATACTCAACAACATTACTGTACAGCCACAATGGACACATTTCATTTATTGGACCTCAGTTCAGTTTCATATCAAATGTTTGCTGCAAATGACGTCGTGTCACGATGAGGATGAATTTGCAACATACCTTGCAGTCCAAATTGGGAAAGGCTTCAATTTTATACGGCATGTTTTCATGAAAAACCTAGCAGCTTAAATACCACTGCTTACATTGATGAATTTCAGATATGGCTCAATACTGTTTTGATCAATAGCTAATGACTGTTTGGAGAACTGCTTTAATTGCAGCTCAGATGTTCAAGGGTTATTTGAGAAACTATGCATTTGGATACTGATTCAAATATCTAAAAGAACTCATGATTAATACAACTGAATGGAAACCATCAATGACAAGTTGAAATTTATGGGAAAGTTACCGGATCATCAAATTCAGTCGGCCTCTGAGATATGAAAAAGTTTACCCTTTAATATCTAATAGAAATCCATTTTGCGATATAAACTTTTTAGTCTGGGCAGAATTAGTTACTTCAACAGAAATAAAAGCTTTTCTGTTATGGTGAAGCCATCAACCTATTTAACTATAAAGATCTATAAAAGGCAAATCCATCATAGACACTGACCTAAAGAACATCGGAGCATATCAAGAACCCATTCCAACTAAACTGCCGGCTCCCATACAGAGCAACTTCATCTAACCATGAGGGTAGATGAGTGTTGAATTATGAATTGGTTTGAACTCCTGACCTCTCCGGGGGTTGAATGAGGTAAATGCTTGTGGTTTAGGTGACACTTTATATTTTTCCCCCCGACAGACATTAAGCAGTGACATCACAGCGTAACCCCTGACATTCAGGTGGTCTGTTCCAGATGCTTGGAGGTCGTAAGCTCCTCTGCTGTAGCATGATGATGGTTGTGGCTCTGGAAACAGGGGCAGACACATGGCTGGTGGGGCAGGGGTAAGTCATGGGAGCAGGTGTCGTTTCTGGATAGTTTCATATGACTCTCAGGGTGGGGGGAAACGGCAAGCTACGGAACTACACGGCACGTCGTAACATGAAAAGAAAAATGCCATTCGCTGGCAGCTAATGTAACAAGCGATCATATGTTTTGAATTTTGAATTGAATGCTAGTGTAAATCCCCAGGAATTTCAGAGGCCTGGTTATTAAAGAGGATGATGGTAAAAACAACAAGGAAGTTCATCTTTGGGTCTTGTTATGAAAAATAGCTGTGCTGGCAAAAGAAAAGTTAGATTAACCTCTAATTACCCTGTGCTTCCTCGTGTGTCTTTGCTTAGCCCCCCAATTCTTAATCTTTCCTGTCATTTTAAGTTAAAGTAAAAAGAAGGTACCCATCCATCTTTTTCACACACAGTTATGTTGGTTGTATAAACTAGAGAAGCCAGAACATTGTGATCCTTCGCAACTTTTTCAAGGTCATCTGAGAGGATAGGAAGCCATTTTTGAGCCAAACTAAGAGATATCAACTCTCCAGAAGGACCTGGGTTGTGATCATTGGCCTAGTCCCAGTTGGCCAAGCTCAGCAAGAAACACTGCGGCTCAGCTGATACAGTGCGTTCTCTTCCAATGCCCCAATTAGAAGTTAGATCCTCTCCATGTTTAAGTGTCATTGGGCAGGACATTGAACACCACATGAACACCTTGCATTGTCACTATTAGGGTATATGTTCGTGAATGTGGTGTCATGTTGAATGCATTGTGGCACAATGTGCTAGGGACGTGACCTGGAGACGTCCTAGTCCGATACCTAAAATCAACTCGACCAACTTTCAATGCGGAGGAGTAGCAACTCTACTTTGAATTCCTCCAAGATGACTGACTCCTCAATTTTCAAGACCATAAAAAAAGTTTCTTTTGGCCACTAACTTTTTCAGTCATGACACAAAGTACCTCTGTGTCGTGACTGAAAAAAAAAAAAAAAAAAGACTTTGCCTTTTGGTTTATCTCCCACATCACAGTCTGGTACATCAACCATATTACTGCTGCTACCTATAAGACACTTCTCTGCCGATTCAGAGCGAGTCTGATTGAAAGGGTACTTCGTGTAAAGGTCTCCTGTTTGATGCTGTGACTTTCTAATAGTCTAGCTGACTGAGACGGGTGTTACGGTAATTGGGCAGTTAAAGTATTATGTCACGTTAATAGCCGCTAAAATCAAGCAGAACAGGCATCCAATTCAAACTAAATCTGCATCGCAAGTATGGCCGCCGGGGGAGTAATGCATCACTCTTGATTTCGCCTACCAACACCAACGTACAGGAGCACACTCCTGACACTCATTTCCTTCCACATGACATCCAAAACATAGCTGTCCCTTTTCCCTCCGTTCCAAACTCCAGTCTCTCTCACACACACACACACACACAAATACACTTACACACTCTCAGTTCCTTGCCAGGCTGCCGGAGCTGTGTGTTATTAAAAACACATGTGGCGCACCAAAGGTTTTCTGCTTGGATTGAAACAAACATGCATAAAGTTGTGGGAAGCAAACACAGCCCCGGGACTCAGAGAGACACGCAGACTAACAAGGCCACCGTGGTCATGTCTGCAGCACTCGTGCAGACACACATGCAGCGAAGGGAAAGAGAACATGAAAACAACTCGGGCTGTCAGAGTCCACTGGGTCTTTTTCCTAATAAAACAAACGTCTGGCATTAGACCGTGGTAATAAGTCTTTACACAAAAAACGCTGAGATGCATGGAGAATCCCTGCATTATGAATTACACTCGCAAATGATAGATTTTTGAGTGGATTGAAGTGTTCAACGGGGACAAACGTGCTTAACTTCTGTGTGTGATCCATGGGTCTCAGTGGCACCGGCTTCCAATGCATCATCCTGCAGACAGGGGGAAAAGCATAGAAAGCCGTGCACTGTTCCTCAGCCAAGTCTGCACTGAGCAAAAAGCACACGCAAGTGTCTGACAGCATGGCAGCCCACTCCTTAAGCCCATCTGACTGCAGAAGCCATCAATGGGACTGCATGTTGATCTAAGGAAGGTCACTGAGGGTTAGTCAGATTTGCAGCAGACGTCTCATTGCCAAGATGCACGTCAGGGCGACTGGATATATAAGGTGCATTGGTGGGTGGGAGGGGATTAGCCAGATGCAAACCAGCATGGGTGTATGAGGAATCATAGAAGAAGAAAAATGCAAAGATGCAATTATATTCACACAAGCACTCTAATGTGAATGACAGGTGCATCCAGGCACTGAGACAGAATCCCATTCATCTGTCATCTGTAGTCGGAGTAGAACCATTAATCCCTGGAGTGGCGTCTGTGATCAAGTGATATGAATCATCTGGTGACGAAGAGGGAGCTTGAGATGGTCATCACTCTTCTAACAAGGGTCGTCTCGACCTGCAAACAACTCGGATAGGGGCAGCGCTCGAAAACGATATTCCATAACTCAAGCAGGTAGACGAGGAGGAAAAAGACAAATAACGATCAGATGGACAGAATGGACATACAAATCAGGCGTTGGGCTCTTTATGGCCGGAGACAGTTGCCTTTGAATACCTACAGTCAAAGGTGCAGGTCACTGTGTGCCTACATCCATATATCTATAGCCACGCACCTAAGCTGTCTTCCACAATCCACAATCCAACTTCTTATGGTTAATGGTGACCTTAAAACACCCGTACCATTAATGTTCCTGTGGATGCCTGTGTTTCAGGTTAGCTCTGTGATTGGGCTTGCTATGGGTTCAGAATGGACCCTGATTCTTGGTAATCCCCTGATCTAGTAAGTTTTAACCCATAATGATTTTCAATTTATTTAAATAATTCTAAGGTTGTGGGATTAGGACCCAGATAAAACACACCTAAGCCTTCTAGTATACCAAGACTTAGGTAACATAAAGATCCAGGTTTGAGATCAGGACAGTATTTTCCCCCTGAGTTTATTTGTTTTGTAAAGACAAATGTAAGTTTTCTTTAGGTACGCCAACTTCCTCTACCAAATATAAAGACACAATTTTTAAGATACTTGTTGACCTTAACAACCCGTAGGTGTGACTGATTGAGTTCTTCTTTTGTTTTAACCCAACTGCCATTCACTCAAAAATAAGCTCCAGATGGACTCTAGGTAGTTGGATCGATGGATGGTCACTGCTGTCACTCCTAATTTTAACTCTGTTCAATCAAATGTGTAAACCAACATCAATCTCTATATCTTTTTTAATAGGCAGAAACGCCTCACCTGATCAAAGTAATCCATATGCTCACGAAATAGCAATAAAACGACCAATATAATCTTTGAAATACAGTTTGGTCAGATTAAGTGGGTTTCTACAAAAATGGAAAATGCATCGCTCTAAACTCTTTACACTGTTACTCACATTCACTCAGTCACACATACATATTTAAATGGAAATAGAGGAGATCGCTGCATCTATTGGGAGAAATTCAGGGTTTTAGAGAAAGGCAATTTAAACAGGATGAGACATAGGTTCGAACCAGCAACATTGTGATTAGAAGATGATCTAAAAGCTGAGCAACAGCCACCCATGGGTAACCATTGATCACAATATTTCTCTATATTTTCACAGCACAGCGGCTACTCCCACTTCATTTTGATTAAAGAATATCGCTCAGTGGGTTAGTAGTGAACACGGCTGCTTGATTGTGAAAGGGCCTTGAATTCATCCCATAAACTTTTACTTTGAGGACTTTTACCTTTTAATCAGTGCTGGTCGAAATAAGCTTAGAGGTTTTTCTTTCATCCCCACAGCAGGAGAACCTTAAAACAGTAAAATACCAGAAATATTGCAAAAAGTAAAGCTCACAAAGGTCGCACAGAGAACTCTGTTAAATTGGGAGCGTTTGAAAATTTCCTTGACAAAATCAGGAGGTAACCGTGTAATCATTTGGCTGAAACACAAGGTCTTTCTTTGAACTCGCTGCAGATTCAAACACACAAACACTCCTCTTCGGGTCAGGTTATGTCAAGGATCAGCTCCAGAGAGGTCAATAGACAACAGGTTTTCTCATCCATCTTCAACTACTCATTGATCACTGAGTCAACAGATAAGGTAGCACCAGTAGCCCGCATTCTTAAAAACACTGGTTGGCATATGAAAAAACAAAGCAATGTCAAGATTTTATAGATATATTTGATGAATTAAAAAATTGGTTCTTTGTAACTGTAACTAAAAACTGCAAAGCAAAGTCACTCCAGTCCTTTAGCCTATGGGTATTCCGCTCCAATTTCAACCAACAGTCTAATATTTTCTTTGGTTCCCGGTGCAGTCTTGTAATATTTTCCATTTTATTGAATTTATTCTTGTTAAACTGTTCTCGGTGTAAAATTTATTTAAAAGAGTTATTTTACCGTCTGGCTCGAGGAGACTAATGGCAGCTGCTCTGACAGGGGCCAACTTGAAAACACAAAGCAGGAGGAAGCCGTCATTCGTTTACACGTGTCACACAAATCCTGCCTTTACGTACGCAGGAGAAAATAAACAGCCTTCGCTTCCCCTGCCTTTCTTTCCTCTTTCACCCCTTTTCTATTCCGTCTCAGTCATATGAGGGTGATTAAACCTGAGCCTCCATGGATCAGCGCACACTGAGGCAGGATATTCCAGTGATTCCCCTCACCTCTCTCTTTGAAACCTGCATCAGAAACAGTTGAAAAAAGAAAAGGAAACTCCTTTCCAAATAAAGGGCTATGCAGGGGTCACCTCTGCTCCGCTGCATGCCAGCCGGAGGGGGGTTTCACCCACAGCATCGCAGCAGAAACCCATCACTGCTGTGTGATGGCCGTAACTCAATGTACAACTGAGCTGAGAATGCACATCAATCCCCAAACACACAGACCCACATACAGCTTCTCCTATTCATAAGATAATAAATAAGAAGAGACCCAGTGAGTCACAGGGACATACAGCGACTATGACTGTGCACACACTTATAGCGCAGTTTCTTTTCCTAATCTAGATTGAGACTGATAATAGAAAACAAAACAATCTCACTCTGATCACGGGTTGCTTTGCTCTCACTGGATTTTTAAACACAACACGAGCAAAGACGTATCGTTCTTCTGGTTCCACAGAAAGTCTCCATCTCTGAGTCTAGTTCTGCAGGTGTTTTTGTTTTTTCATCACTGATAATTGCTCATGTTTAATTGTTGGGAAATTGCCCTGAGATGATGATGTTTGATTAATAAGACTGAACTGAATTGGAAAACGAAGGCACAAAGGTAATCATAACAGATGATGACCTTAAATACACAGCATCTTTGAGTTATTTAAAACCTGCTCAAAAAAGACAAAGTATTATTATTATTATTATCATTATGAGCAATACAGTATTGTGTTAGCTACTCTACCTACACCCACTGTTACCTAGAATCAGCTCTGTTCAGCAGAAATTCGATAAAATAGCTTAGAAGACTGATGTATGGATTAACATAGTTATTACACAAACTGAAATTGATGTAATAACACAAACTCTTGTTTAAAGTGAAAAGGTCCATATAATATTGAGCCATTCTAAGCATGTAACTCAGCCACAGATGATCTCACTGTAACTGTGTTGATAACTTCTACTTACCATATATAGAATAAATATTTTTAAAGAACTCAAAAGTAGTCCAGAATAGCAGATAATGTCACTTGTAATCTTAATAATAACTAGTCCTGTGAATGAAGAACACAGTCAAACACATAACTTTTATTTCATTTAACTCATCATTACTATTTGATAACTTCTGCATCAGTAATGTCTGCCAGACTGAATGTAATTGGGTGGTATTTTTGGAAACACCTCAGAACTCAATCTCAAAGCTGATAAAATGGAGAAATGGGTCAAAGAGAAAAATATCTCTTCAGTGCCATTCGTCAATTATGATCTGCTCTTCTGAACGAGACTTTGCGCTGTGTTCAGACTTCAACTGCTAGCGTCAGATTGAAAGTGGACCAAGACTGAGTTTATACGCAATCCAGGTCCGCTTGTTTGTTGTGCATCACAGTTTAGATGTCGGTCCATTTGCGCTCCCAGAAATGGACCACACTGACAGCTCACTCATGGGAAGAATTTAATGACAGTTGTGAACGCACCGTTAACTCCTATTTCTGTCCTGTCAACAGTGACAACTGCCACATGTATTTCTCATAATGAGACCTCATGAGACAATTCATATAATCTAAATGAAAGGTTATGTGCTCAGTTTGCAAAGTTGGTCCTAAACATTTGTACAATTTTACATCTGAAATCTTATTGGCCACAGTTCTTATGACAAATGTTAGCCTAAGAACTTCTTTATGTGAGAACCTCTCAAGTGAGAAGAAATTATTTTTGAGTTTTTGTTTCAGAAAAATTTCTAGTTTACACAACAATGTCTGTTTTCATAGAAAAAGCACACACGTGGAAACAATTAGCATGCCAGGCCACTAGTAGGGTGTTTTTTTTGGGGACTGGGAGTCATGACACTCTGTAGGCCGCCATTGTTGTTATTGTCCATCTACTTGAGTATGAGCAGAACTACTTATTACGGCTGTGACGCGCTTGCACAGTAGCAGCATTTCAAAAAGTTGTTTACCCCTCGTTTCCATGGAGACAGACTGATGCAATGTTCTACCTTGGTAGCAATTTTCAGAAAATTGCAATTTAAGTGGCTCTGAGGACTGTTGTCGTGGAAACAGACAGGTTTTTCATTTTCACTTGAAAATGATGAGTAAACGGGACCTAGGGCAGCAAAGTTTCTGCAGTTCTTAGCAAGCATGTATGTTTGGCTTCAGTGCTATTTGACTAGCAAAAAAGTAGCTCGTCTTCCGTTTTGCGTCAGTGAGCTAAAATATTGTTGCTAAACCTGGAGGCAAATTAGGACTGGCATGATCTTTGATTGAAAAATTGTAGTTAATGACTTCTTTGTTATTTCAACTCAAGTACTGAAGTATTGAACACTCTTGCAAGCCGGTTGCAGCCCACAAGCCTCATGTCTGACAAACCCTATTCAACAACATTCAAAATCTATTCACTGTGACATCCAGTCATTGGAGGGTAAACATATGGCCTTCAGTGACTTGCCAATGCACGTATCCTTTGTTTATAATGTCTAAGAACATAGTAAACACAAAGTATAGAACTAGAATAGAAAATGATTGGCTATTCGTTTCGAACTAACTCACACTGAGTGAGACATGGTTTTCTGTAGTCTAGACCAAAAAAATTACGTTTTTCGAGTGGTAGAAACTGCAGCTGAGGCCGACCAGGAGGATTATGGTGAAAAACCTGACAGAGACATTCTGTAGTTCATTTCTTCTTCTGCTTGTCATCCATCTCTAACTCAAAGTGGAATCATTTCCAAAAGGAGCCACAGCTGTGGAAACCTCAGAGTCAGAGATGTGTCACCTGATCCGCCGGTATCAGTTCAAGACCCGAGTTAGCGGCTCTTTCCTCGGGGCCGAACCCTCTGATGGAGGAAGCTGAGAGGGGGATCAGCGGGGGGATTGAGGAGGAGACGAATAAAGAGGAAACAGGGGCACGGTGAGGGAGGAGCTTGGATGGAGAGGTGTTTCATAAGCCCTGCAGCCAGATCCTGAACCTTGGCGAGAAGCTTTGAGGTCGGATTAAGGAAACTATATGCAACATTGGAAATGCGAAGACAACCTAATATTGAACTTCACTCTAACTTTGCTGACTCAATTAACTTCACTGTCTGTGTGCTTCTTGAGCTAAATGTTCAAAAATGGGGACCAAGTGGTTTTGGGGCGGTGTGTGTGGGAAATCTGTGTTATAGTCAATTAGACAATGCTCAAGGTGCCAGAGCCGACGCTGTCAGCTTCACTTACACTCGTCATTCCAACAGCCCTCATACCACCTCGCTGCTTAAATTACTATCTAATAATCCAACGCAGGCTCATTACTCCAGCTCAAATTGTAGCAGTTTGGATCAAATTCGTGATCACCTCATAGCGCTTTAGAGCAAGAAAAATAAAGGGCCTGCCATAAAAAACTCACTAACTGCAGTGCATAAATGTCATATGGCTGGATTGGTAATGATGGGGGAGTAGAGAGAGAGAGAGAGAGAGAGAGAGAGACACAGAGAGAGAGAGAGAGAGAGAGAGACAGAGAGAGAGAGAGAGAGGTTGAGTGCTAATCTTAGCACGCCATCTAGTGCCGACACCCAGTACTATCCGCAATGAAGAGGAGAGGAAAAAAGACGATGTCACATAACTAGTCATGAATGGGATGAGAATCCTGCATGTTTTCATGAGGCGATCACATATCACCACATATCAACAGTCCCATATGCGAGACCACTATGCCTTTCTAAAAGTGCAAAACTATTTCTGACTTCGGTTAATTACCAGCACTTCGTTTTTTTTTTTGTTTTTTTTGTTTTTTTTAAAGAGTAGGATAAAGTCATTTTTCACTGCACAATTTTCCTCAGCCCAATCTGAATCTCATCGATTTCTCACTCCGTTCAACTAGAACACGAAAGATGCCGACTCAGCAGACGACTTGACAGGCTCTCTTAAAGGAAGGCTTCACCGTGATCAAGATTAATGTGGTGCAAAAGTAAAAAGAGTTTAATGCCTATTAGTGGATGGGTTTAGAGAAGTGTTTTCAGGTAAAACTCAAGGCCTCGTGGACAAATCTGTGAAAGGCACACACTTCTCTCAAAGTTTTCCAAGTGGATCCTCACACATCCTCCACTAATGTGACACCAGGATCACCTCCTAACAGCAGTATAATGAATATATAGCACGAAAAAGGAGGATCCCAATTAGTGGGGCAGCGGGAGGGGGAGGGGGGCACCACGTAAACAAACTCATCTTGACACAGTCTCCTGGCCGAAGGAAGGCGATGGGCGGAAAGCGACGGAGGCCGAGAGAAAATGAATTACCTGCCTGACACACGTCAAAGCCAATCGCCACCGAGCATCCTTCGGCGTTCCCGCGTACCCAAATCCCTGCCTCCGCCACCGCCGCCGTGTTTCATCTGCCGGTGTTAGTATGCACACGAGCCGCGCGCCAGCCTCCAAATGTATTCATTTATTCAGAGCCCCTCGGAGAAATCACAGTGTCTTGTTGTCCTTTTTTTCCCCGGCTGTCCAGATGGAATTTGCGTGAATAACATCAGTTTAGTGAGGCAGAAAATAAGTACAGGCTAGCACAGCAGAGGGGACTAGATTACACCTTAGCCCACCTTCCCACCCCTCCCTCACATGAAAAAAAAAAAAAAAAAAGGATGGTGTCACCTTCATATACTTCTATTCTATCTCACTTTCCCTATTTTCTTTCCCAATACTATTAAAACTTAGCGGCTGAGAAAAGCTGAGAGATCGCCACAATTATTTTGTGTTATCATGCACTGCAGGTGCAATTAAACAAAGGAGGGATCATGAATCAAAGAACTAAAGCAGCTTTTCCATTACAAAAAGGTGAGCGGGCCATCGAGGGAGTGCAGTCTTTTGCTCATTTATCCCCGTTTTGTTTTGCATTTATAACGCAACTAATTGCATTAATTAATCAGATGTACTTCTAAGAGGAGTCGGTGCATCTCCAACAAGTAATTGACCAAGATGGAAAGTGAGCGAGGAGGAAAAAAAAAAAAAAAAAATTGTAAATCAATATTCCCAACTTCAATAAACCCCGAGAGAAATTAAAATAACTTCAATCAGATGAGTGGAAAGCCTCGATATCAATCCAAGGAAAGAAAAAAAAAAAAAAGATCAAAAGATGGCTTTTATTGGATAAATCACTGTTTCTAGTATAAACTATTGAAATGGATTTAAGGAGGAATTTGTTATATGCACTTTGCAATTACCTGAAATAGTTGTGAGATCTGTTTTAGAGTAGGAATTATAGGAAGTCATCACTTTCACTGCTGGATGACAAAGAAAGAAAGAAATGAAGAAGGAATTAAAAGGGAGAGAGAGGAAACACTCACCTCTCTGAGGACAGTGCTGCTGTACCCTCTGTACAAGCCTCGAACTCCCTGCACCAGAACACATTCATCACAAATACATTCAGGACCTGATTCAGTGTGATTAATTCAGTAAATGTCACTTTGCCTCAATTTAAAAATAATAACGCAAGAATTACATTTACAGCAAAAAACACAAGGAACGCAAAAACAAATATATCAGAAGATTTAATATTTCACTGCAACAAATGACAACACAGAATTTCAAGCTTAATAAACCTCGTTATTCTAGTGGATTCCTCCTTCATTACCTCAGATAGCATCCTTCATATCAATCAGTCCTGATAGCTTTGCTTTAGGATTGAGCTTAGAGTTATTTTTTAAAAACAGAAAAAAACAGAAAGCATACTTCTCTACCACAAAAACTGTAATGTGTCCCACCTTTTAAGGTTAGGTTAGATCTTAATGTGGTTCTGATGGTGGGATTGACTGGATTTATTTCGATTTTACATCTGTAAAATTGTCAAAAACTCAAAATTAGTGAGTTTTTCTGCAACATTCACCAACATAAAAAGTTATTGCTCACACAGTATTAGTTTTCTGCTGTGCACGTGGCCTGTGACTGGATGGTGGTGCTGCAGAAGTCGAAATGAGTTTATCTGTGTAAAGGTCTCTTTTTCAACTTCCGGTGACTGTAGTTTGTTATTTTCTACTTGCAATGCTAGATCATGATAACGGGTATAAAAAATATAAATAAAAGGTTAGGAGCTCATTTTACTGTTAAATTCAGGTTTCAAATTATGAAAAATCAGTTAGAGTTAAATCAAAGTGGTGATAAAGTTAAGGAGTAGTGTCAGTAGTAAGGGGTTATAGTTAAGAACAAGTCCAAACCAACTTCTGCACATTGATGAAATCAACAAATCAACATTTACTGTTGAGCATTAAAATGTGACTGCAACATGTGAATCTCACAGCACAAACAATTGTTAAGAGTCTGGATTTAATAAGTATTTTTTCTTTTAAAAATTATAATAGAAGACAACGTTTTAGAGACAAATTGGACTCATTCATCTAATAAATACATAACAGATGAAAAATGACCATAAACTATCCCAATCTAATCCAGACAGATCCATCATCAGGCTTTCTCACATTCTTTTTGTTGTTCTACATGAGTCTTACTGCCACATTAGTAGTGTTTCACAGGTGGACTATTACTTTTTTGAATACCCAACATCACCTGTGCCATCAGAAATTGCTTCAGAGCCTTAACTCCTTCTTTAATGTGCCTGCATATACTACTTTAAGCCTGGGTTTATTCAAGACCTGTGTGATCATCAACTACAAACTGCCTTTTGACTGATCAGTTGGTGTGTAATACTATCAATGAAGATATGAGCGATGCCTAAAACCTTGAAGGAACCTAACAGTCTCCTTTGGTTTGTCTCCACCCACCTCCTCTCTGAGTGTAGCCAGCAGCATGTTGTAGGTGCTGGAGGTGGGACAGGCTTGTGTCCTCTGTTTGACGACCTCTGTGGGCACCCGGATCAGACACGCCACCTGTAGGATGAATGCAAAACTATATATCAGAAAAGAAAGACAGGCAACACAATGTCTCATTTAAACATTTGCCAATCAAATCGCTTTTAATATGATTCAATTCTTATGAGAAATTAAAAAATATGGGGACCCGTCACACAACTTATACAACTATATGCACACGCGCACACACACTTGATGTTTTCAAACAACTACAATTTACAGATTTTCCTTCTGCAACACCTCCATGTTTGTCTCCATGCAGAAGAAAAGCAATTATATCACTTGTGTAAACAGATGTAAGTATCTACAACAGTAATACAAACACACACACACACACACACACAAACACACCCACAACTCCCGTTGGCATTGTTTCACTGTACATGACATCACCTTCTGTATGTTTTCACTACGTGGCAGGCGGCCATGATATGGCACGGTGCGAGGAGAGCAATTACATCAAGCCGGCTGGCTAATGGCTGCTTTGGTTTGTTTGCAATAGGGCCAATTACAAAGTGGTACGCAGAGCGGGTTAGATACCGGAGCAACAGTTGCTGAGTCCATAAAAGGTCACCGGGCCGACTGTATCAGTGTCCGGTCTCCGTGCTTCCATCGAAGGCAACTGATGGATCCCGGCAGGCAGGCACACCTCAGCAGCCACACTCCCTGCTCAAGTTGCAGCCCATCCACCATATGTCAACAAAAATATGGACTGCCAACAGCTAGTGAAGATAGACATGAATATTTATGCTTCATAACTCCCATCGTCCTACAGGCAGACAGGCGGGCAGACACAGCTGCCCACCTGGCGACTTGATTTCCCATTTATCCTGCATCGGAGTGGAAACACCGGCTAACGGCAAGCAATCTTGCAGAGCGATTGGTGAGCCGCCCCCCCCTGCTGTGACTCCCCTCAGTCACACAGATGCCAGTCTGCCAGTGCCACCCTCGCTACGGTGCCGCTGCGCCGAGTGGGAGGCAAAGGAAGAAAGAGTGATGGAGGCACTTGCAATAGAGATGAAACGCATCCTTTTCCCTTTCCATACTGATGCAGAGTTTGGGCCGAGAAGTCGGGGGGTGGGGGTAAAGAAAAATGTGGAAGCTCTTACTTCTCTCCAACATCTCAAACAGGATGTCACCTCAGCTGTGCTGGGCAATGTGGAATCTTCAAACTTTGCCTCTAAAAACACATCAGAATATTTTAAGGTTTTAGACCTTCACTCTAAACTTTCACTAATTCTTAGTTCTTCAACAATTATTCCATCAATATCAGTGTTGAAGAACAAAACTAAAACAACTTGATTGAGTTTCTATGAGAAATTCACCGATTTGAAATCCGAATGACAGCGGTCCACTCTGACCGAACCGTGGCGCAACACTACCACCAAGTGGACAGACTGGCGCCTCTTCAAACTACGTCTGTGTGTGAGATCTGATTTTGGTGGACTTATCATAGATAACACAGTGTGCATCATATTTGCTCCCAAAACAATCCTCCAAAGGGCCGGTTTAGGCAGCTAAATGGAAAGAAAGTGGCTATGACAAGTAATTACGGACGTAATTGGATGGGACTCGGCGTTAAAACGGCCTTTCCTCCACTGTCACGGCAGCGGGAAGGTTGGGATGAGATGAAGATTATGCCAAGCAAATTAGAGACATTGTTTTTATGGGGAGTAATTTGGGAGTGTGTGTGTGTGTGTGTGTGTGAGTATGTGTTTGTGTGTGTGTGTGTGTGTGTGGGGAGGGTCAAGTGTATCGGTTCAAAAGATGAAAACAACTACAAGGGGATCAAGGTGCAAAGATGAATGCCTTTGACTGAAGTACCTGTCAATAATGAGGACATATATTGTATGTGTGTGTGTGTGTGAGGAGGGGGTCTCTTTGTGATCTCATGTTTAGAGGAGAGCTGTGGGAAGACAGACATCTGTCTCTTCACCTACTTTGTCCTTGATTCTCATTGCCTTCCTCTGGCATGGAAACATATTATGAATCCATTGGCAGTCTTTGAAATTCCTGTTTCCATTTATCTTTATTTACAAGCTGTTGGATTCGTCAAGCAGCCTTCATTAAGAGGCCGCCTGCTTGTGATTGAAGCCTTTCAGATTCCGGCAGCCCGTTGTCGTCAATCCAAACGACTGAGCATGTTTTCAATTTCTGGCGCCGGACTGCATGAAAAACAAGGTACGGGGCCGACGCTCAATCACGGGGCAAACCGCGGGAAGGAATGGGAAATTAGTGGAGACTCGCAGCACATTATGTGCATAGCCAGTGAATCAATCCACAGGCGGGACTCATTAAATCCCCAAACTTCTTCCACCCTCATCCACACTTTAGTGCTCATGGCCATCAAAACACAGTGGTCAGTCAGGACCAGCATTTCCATTTGGCACCAAGACAATAACAACAAGTTAGAAAAGCATACAGGCTTCAGCTATTTGGTTTTATTCGTAATTAAGAGTGGCTGAGACTTGGGAAAATGTTGGGAAATGAGCAGACTTTAACGTTCCCCCCTTTGATGACCACAAGGCCAGATTTGTTATTGCAATTCAAAAACTAACAAGCAAAAACAAGCGCAGAACCACGGGGTTTAGATTTTGACACTCGGGATGCGACAGAGCGCCAAGAAGCCTGAAATAAAAGGCACAACGAAAGAAGAAGGACGGAAGAAAAGGTCATGAAGAAAAAGGGAAGAGATGAGGACACCGCATGTCTCCAACTCTGAAACAACAGCCAATAAATCACTGAGCATGTCGCCACTCGATGGCGATGCATGGATTATTTCTCAGTGCCAAGTTAAGTGGCTGCCAGTTTCTTTCCCCCCCAAACACCAACACCACCCAAAGAAAAGTCCTCCCTTGTGTCTGCTCCTTCTTACTGTCCCCCTATCTTGTCATGTCACACTGTATTTTCCAGTACATCCTCCCGTAGACGAGTCGCGTTGAAGACGGGAGGAGGGGGGCGAGGGAAGG
>OMNM01048820.1:0-18790 GCA_900302745.1 Parablennius parvicornis
GCGTGCGCGTGCTTGCATGTGTGTGTGTGTGTGTGCGTGTGTGTGTGTGTGTGTGTATGTGTGTGTGTGTGTGTGTGTGTGTGTGTGTGTGTGAGTGTGTGTGTGTGTGTGTGTGTGTGTTCGAGGCAGTATAGAGAGTGAGTAATGTGCGTGACAGACAGTCTATCTTTGAAGCGTGGCTCCCGGGCCTGCTGCCACTATCTCCCCGTCCACAGCATTCACAATTTTCAAATTGTGGAAGAGTGTGAAATAAACTATTTGCTTTGGCAACGTTTACAGCAGTTGAAGCTAATTGAAAAACTGAACCCGACAGTGGAGAGAAAGCCTCGGTTTGGACCTCGCAGTGTCAGGAATCCATTACAAACAGTCAATCAGCAGATCTTAATCAAGTTCAATACATGTGTGCTTAAATTGCTTCAGTTCTACATGTTGGATCACTCGAGATCAAGTTTCTGCAGTTATGTTCCAATAGTGTGGAGCTGAACCAATTCCCAGAGAGAATGAGGAGCTGAGAGGCGAGAGAGCCAGCTCCTTCACTGTTTTCACTTTCAGTTTTGATTTGATTGACAGTCGTAGTTCCCCAGCACACTTGTATTAAATGAACAAGGCATCACCAAGGTCTGCTAAAGCTAGTAACAAGGAACTGCCACAATAAAATGTATTGTTTGCCAGATTTTCATCCAGGCCTTCCAGGTTCCAGATGATGTATCAGTCAGTGGTGTATTCATGTTTACTGGTCAATTAGATGTATTTAAGAATGTTATTAAGCACTGTAACAATATATAACCAAATCATATTGTAGTGATTTCAACTAAATTCAGTTTTTCTCTGCAGGGTTTGATTAGAAAATCAAGAGCAATCAGAGATTTCTGATATCCACTAAAGGATGACCAGGACTCATAAAAAGAAGTTTCCAGATCACCTCTGAATTTCAATGGAATCTTCCAGGGCATAATATCAATCTGTGGTGAAAATTTCGACAAAATTCATTCTGTAGTTTTGATGTAAACTTGCTAACAGACATACAGACAAATAAATACCCGCAAGTGATTTTATTATGTCCTTGTCAGACGTATCAACAGAAACATTGAAAATTAAGTTTTCATGTATGAAGCTAAATCCAGGCCAAAAGGTTTGTTGGTTTGAGAAAAATGAAATTGATTGAAACTGTTTTATTTGAAACTGAATGTTCAAGGTTTCATCTTGAATTTTGAAAGAATAAAAACACTAGAAAAAGCACTCAGAGAGCAGAGACCTCCGCCAAATAGCTTTTTCAATGTTAACATTTCCCAACTTCAAAGTGCCGCCATATCATTAATCTGGATCAGATCCAGGTGAAATTTGGCACAATTCAGGGCAACGATCCTCCAAATATACATGTCAAAATCTTTGAGTTATGATTTTTTGAAACTTGTAAATGGGATTTCCAATGTTAACTTCCGGAAGACGCTGGTGCCTCAGTGGTGGAGCTCCAGGATTCGAGGCCTTCTGGGGTCAGGCCTCCTCTTTGTTCTGGGCTAACAGGCTGCTGGACTTCTTGGACATCTTGAAATGCAGGCAAGAGGTGAATGTAGCAGATGGCTTTTGTTGGAAGGCTGTCCAGAGGAAGGCACAGTCCCTGTGAGTCCTGATGGGGGGTGGGGGATGGGTTGGTCCGTAAAGACTGGGAGCTCCCGCTGTGTGACATCAGCCAGCAGTATGATTAAGAATCACAAATGCAGTTTCTTTTAAAACATTACAAATGAAGAAACTATTTCTGCAGTCCTTTGAAATCCCAACAATGTAAAACACAAACAAGATCTAGAAAAGCACTCAGAGAGCGAAGACCTACGCAACATGGCATTTTCAATGATAAAATTTACCAACTTCATAGTGCTGCCATATAATTAATCTGGATCGTATCAAAATTTGGCACAATTCAGGGCAATGATCCTCCAAATATACATGTCAAATTTCAAGAGAATCGAAACAACATTGTATGATTTATGATTTTTGAAACTTGTAAATGGGGTTTCCAATGTTAACTTCCAGAATTTTTTCTGACCTCATTCTGGATCCGATCCGGATGTAATGTTACACCCTACTAGATATGACCATCTTCAAGTCAATCAGATCTCCAAGAGATAGGATTTTTTGAAAACAGCTCAATGATAAGTAAAGGGGAAAAACAGGATCTTTGATATATTTTTGTATCCAGATGGTTATCCAGATCACTTTCAAAATTTAAAGGAATTTAAGTTGGGTCAAGACACATCTTCTGAATTTATTTTAGGAAGACCCCGTCAGGAATTTTTGCGTACTCCTGCTAACAGACAGACAGACAAACCCTTGCAAAAACATAAGCTCTTTGGTGGAGGTAATAAATAAACAAGTTCATGAAATCCTAAAACTATGTAGAATTTTGTTTCAGCACTGACTTATTTTGACAAAATCATTTATTTTCATTTTTAACTCTTAAATACATTTATTTAATTTTAGGTGTTATTTTTTTCAGTTACCGGTTTAATGTTTTCATTAGACTAGAATCTTTTTTTTTTTTTTACAATCAAATCCTGTTTTCAGGTTTTAGATTTGTTTTTCACTTTCAATACTTTCTTTCACTTTCAGATCGTATATTTTCAAGTTCAAACTTTTGACTGAGAAGGGCTGGGATTGTGAGTGACAGCATTGCAAAGAAAGCAATGATAGCAGCTGATCATTTCTATTCAGAGATCAAGCCTCACCAAAATATGACACACATATATACTGTATGGATCTGGACTTTTTTCATGGTGATGTTATTTCGTAGTTCAGGTTCCTGGTATTTGAAAGATTCTAGCTCCACCGCTTGATGAGGATGTGTTGAAATGCTGTGAGAAAATTACAGTAAAAAATGTCCACGTGCTGAAAAGCAGAAACAACTTTAAATGTGTCACTGGACAAATAGTTTATAAAACTCCAATATATTGTCATTCTTATCAGGCTGGGAAGCTGCCAGAGGAAAGATTCTCCTCTAAGAAGCCAACCCTTGGTTGTAAATCTCAGGTGACAAGAAGGAATATTAGAAAATGACTCCTCATGCAGCTCCTGTTAGGCGGGATGTATAGCACAATGAAGGAACTTCTAGGTTTTCAAGGTTTCCAACATGTTGGGAATGTCTTAACCTTCAATATGAATCAAGGTGACACTCCAGAGTGAAGATTTCAGCTTTTATTCTGTCAATGTCTCCTCTTCTCCTTCCAGTCAGTCCTGCCTCTTATCTCAGTTCTCATTACTCTCAGCTTGACCATTCTTCTTTCATTATTATTGTTATGTCTTGTGACTTTAGTTCTGTCTTGCGCAGCCTTGTTGCTTTTCCCTTTTCAGCTTTAATCAGTCAGCGGTGTCGAGGAGGCCGAGTTAACCTCACAAGTCAGCCAGCTCCGTTCGTTAGAGCCATTAACATTTTTCATTCACAGAAAAACAGCAGCGCTCCGTCTGTGGGAGCAGGCAGTGGGTTGGGGTGGGGGAGTCTTTTAAAATCTGTTGGCAGAGCAATCACTAAGCTAGCATCTGAACGAATTACAAGCGAATGCATCAGAACATGTTTTCACTGTTCTGTCAGCTAGAAAATTAAAATAAACTGTCATGGACGACGACTCCACTTTTTACAAAACGATCAAAGTCAGAGCTCTTAATATAATTTATTTTAGTGTTTTTTGCTGGAGGAACATTTTAATTTATTTCAAATAAAACTCAGGAAGTTTGTCTGTTTTTCCACTGACAGAAAAACAAAGTCTGCTAAATGAAATTACTCTCTGGGGGAGCTGTACTGCATTGGTACAAAAAGCACCGGATGTTTCTTTTCACTGCTAATTGTCTCTTTGTTATGATTCCTTAACCATCATGTTTTCATTCATCCCTCTTTCATCACATCCTTATAATACTCCCATATTATTGTGGATTTCAAGCCAAGCTTGCTTTGATTGGTGGGATTTACATATCAATCTATTCGATTGCAAATAGCTCTTTCCATTGACCTCATTGGAAATTTAAAAAAGGGACGAGGCCATTCATGCTTTATGTGGTCATCCAGTAATCCAATAGTCCAACTACTCACGCATCCATCCATCCATCAGACTTGTAACATTTTTCATGGGACTGGTTACAATTCACAACATCAGGTTTATTCTAAGTATTCACATCACTTCATTTAAATTTTATTTCTAGAGCACAATAATTCCACCCGGCAAGCCGAGGAGACGGTGGGAAGGAAAGTCTGAAAGACTTTGGGGGCAGTTGAGGAATTCAGGCTGAATGTGTCAGATGTTTGATGTCGACTCCTTTGAGAGGACGATTGTGAACCAAGTCTCTGAGTCCCGGTGAACAATTTGAAACGGGCTTGTTTTCAGAGCGACAGTGTTCTGCTCTGCGGTGGTGGAATGTGGCACTTTTCAAGGATGTGTCAAGTTTTTAAATCTGTACTAGTTCTCACTTTCACCCTCACATTGAATTCAAACTTTTTGTGGGCTGCTGTTACACTGGAAATGAAGAAGATGAAGGAGCCTTTCTTCAGTTCTATATTCTGAATAAAAACTGCCATCACTCTTTGATTAATTAAGAGTTTATGTCTTACATATTATTTTTTTAATTCAAAGTTGTTGAAATTGTTGCTCATATTGTTGTATTGTCATCGCTCCAATTGTATGTTTTGTTTGTATAACGTTCATGAGTTGAGTCTGTTGTAATTCAATTCAGTTTATTTCTGTAACACCAAATACAAACCAGTCATTTCAAGGCAGTTTTACAGAGAAAAACCCAACAATTCCAGATGAGCAAGCAGAGGAGATGTGGAAAGGAAAAACTCTCTTTTCACAGATTGAAACCTGCAGAACCAGACTCCGAGGAGGCTTTCTGTTAGTTTACAATCAACAAGCTTTTCTTGTGAACGATAAATAAAACGATCAGTTGGAGTAATTTCCGGACTATAAGCCGCAGCTTTTTTCATACGCTTAGAACGATGCGGCTAATCTATGGATTTTTACAGTTAAACGGGCTTTATGCCGCCACATTCTACTTCTGCTCTGCTTCTCCATATCTTGCCTTAAAAGTGAAATTTCTGCTCTTTGTGACCTCGTCTTCTTTCCATGGTCTAGGACTCGGGTAGCTGAGGTCCGTGAGTGATGCATTCAGGTGCTTCACGTAAAGCCGCACTTTTGCTCTCTGTGGCTGAGAAATCGATGCCGATAAAATACTTTATTAACAGAGTAAAGATGCTTAGTGACTATGTATTTGTCTGTCTGTCTGTCTGTCTGTCAGTCTGTCAGCGGGCTTCTCCTCTGCAGGCAGAGGATGTGCACGACAGAGCTCTGTGTGCAGGAATTTCCAGCACCATGACAGACAGATTTACGATTATTAATGAAAATGTGAACAATGGCCGTGTTTCCGCAGTGAAATTCCGGCCCTGTTACAACGTGGACACCTGTGGCTTATAGTCAATAGTGGCTCATAAGTGTACTTAGTTTTTTTGGGTGTTTTTTTTTTTTTTTTTCTACTACGTTGGTGCGGCTTATATTCGGTGCGCTCTATAGTGTGGGAATTAAGGTAAGTGTTCCACCGAGGTCTTGATAATACATAACTTATCCTTCTTTATCTCCATATTAAGACCAGAATCATGCTGCAACATCAAATTGAATTCAGTCTTACTCTATAATTTAGTGAAGATTTTATAAAATTGGGCCTTCATGATTGTCCACCGTTGTCAGGAAGTCATTCAGCTCCTGCACGTTTAGCTGTGTTGAAATGACGTTTTCTTCAAAATATTTATAGAATTTATTCTGTTTTGTCTATTTTCATAAATGTCTTTATCTCATTTTAACTTTCATTAAAAAAATGTTTTTATGTTATTGTAATTAAATCAATCAATCAATCAACTTTTATTTGTAAAGCGCTTAATCATATCAGCAGACATTTCAAAGTGCTTTAACACAAGAGAAGACACAGAAGCTTCAAAAGCTCCAAACGTAGATTAAAACTCCCCCTAACGGGAGAGTGAAAACCCTCAGCAATCTAGGCCTATGGCAGCTTAGTTTAGTGGTCCTATTTTTGTTAATTTGTTTATTTATTTCCCTAGTTATAAGTTTTATTATAAGCTTTGTCGAAGAGGAAGGTTTTTAGTCTACTCTTTAATAAGCTTTGTTGAAGAGGAAGGTTTTTAAACTACTTTTGAATAAGCTAATGGTTTCTGATCCTCGGACTGAGGCTGGAAGGTGGACATGATCATCAACATGACATGGACATGATCATCAACCAGAACACTTTAGTTTAAGCAGCGAATAAACGGTTTATTTACACTTGTTTGGGTTTTTTCCACACATGATGAACAAAAAGGGAACAGATGCACTGAGACACTGAAGTCGTAAGAGTTGCTTTTACTTCTATGGACAGAGTTACAGTTGAAACAACTCATACTGCAGCTGCAGAAGTAATCGGATTACATCAAGACTTTTTGTTTCCTAATTTGATGGAATTGATAATTACATTTCAATATAAGGCAGATTATTTATGACTCAAAACTTCTTGAATCGTCTGTCACAGCTCGTGATTCAGTTGCTGTAAACATGGCAACGAATGAAGCATCACAGTAATGAGTGTGGGTGCATTTGAAGGATTGTCACCATCTAATTCCTCCTGTTGTCGTCTACCAGGAGGTGGCGCTGCGCCGTGGTAAGCAGTTTTCGGCACCAGCTGAGGACAAAGAGGAGCAGCTGAAGCAGATGATCGACTGGGCGTTGGAAGGATTTCAGTCTGCGCCATGCGATGAACTCAAACCATCAAGAAATGGTGCAAACCTTTGATTAAAATCATATTGTACCATAGAATAAGAACAAGAACTGGGGAAAAACCAAAGGCAGAATGAACACTTTTTTCCATTTCTACTTTTGAGTACTCGTGAACTTCCAGTAACACTGTGGGAAAATAACAGACAATATGGGCTCCATGATTGTAGATTGTAGAGGAAGCCAATGAAAAACACCAACACTTGTGCGTTATTGTTTTCATCAAGGTGGGAGTCAATCCAACAACGCAGCAATGATCAAGAAAGCGCCGCTCCCACATCCCCCCTCCTCCCTGGACTCCTCCAGCCGGACCAGCAGCCTCCTCAGAAGGATGAAGGAGGTGTCCGTGTCTTTGACCAGGCTGTCGGTCGCCGCCGCCGAGACATGTCCCGACAACGTGTGGGAGGAAGCGTTTTTCAATGAGCTGGGAGACTCGCCACGTCCAAAAGAGACAGCAGCGTCCAGAAGCCAGGGAGAGACGAGGACACGGGAGAAGGAGAGGGACGAAGTGAGAGAGCAACTGGAGAGCGGGAAGAGAAGAGGAGGGAGGGTGCAGAGGAAGAGGAGCAGCCTGCCGGACAGACTGGACAACAACATGCCGCTCAGGTTTGGTTCCAACAAGAAGAAAAACAACCAGAGCAGGTACAGCAACAACAGATACACCGCCAACAGAGAGACCAACTTCTACCAGCAGCCCGACCAAATGCTCCGAGGTACTGATCCCTGCTCCTCCGGCATTTAACACGTTCATTGTTTAACGTATTCATTCTATCAAACATTGACTGTTTTTTGCTTTTTAAAACCATCTTATGTGTTGTAATTATTGGTAAAACTTACTCAGGTGAAATTAAACAATACCATGTTTTAGTACCTAAACTCATCCTTAGACTAGGCGATAGGAACAGAAGGACGTGGAGTTGGTTTTAATTTATGCATTATTTAGAAATAATGTTGTGTATTTGTGTGTGTGTTAGGTTTAAGAAATTTATAAAGCAACTGTGATGCTACGATACAAACAGATGTTGTTTTGATATATTCGTTAAAATTTACATATTAAGAAATAAATCTGTTAAATTGAACTTCTTTTTAGATTTTATTATTAAACAAAATAGCATTTATTTACACATAAACACACAAAAGTACAGAAAATTGGTACCGTTGAGTACCAGTATCGAGTATCTGTACCGTATTGGTTGAAATGTGAAAGGTACCATCTCTAATTGTAAATATTATCTTGCAGCGGAAACGATTATCAGGATAATGGACCAAAACCTGGACATAGAAGGTAAAATAATCACACCAGTCAGCACAAATGTCATCTACTCAAAATCCGAAAGTCATTGTTAATCACTCTAAAAATGTGGGCCTCAGTAAACCACAGCCATAGTAACAAGTTGTTCTGCACATGCTCAGTAGATGGACAATAAAAACAATGATTCCTTCCTCTACAAAGAGAGACCAGAAGTCTGTTGCTTTACTTTTTAGTTACAATGAAGAAAATATCAAGCACCTAGAAAGTTTCTCTTAGCTGCTTTCAGCTGTGACCTTCAGTCAGAAGGCAGAAGGTGAGAGGTTTCAGTCTTCACAGCTGCTCAACAGATACGAGGAGCAAAACAAGAAAATTGGCTTCCAGTGATGTTGGATGCAAAAAAACAAACAACTGGACTGGTTTGGTGATTTTGAGAAGTTGCAGCAGAGGCTGTTTACTTATTGACACTTCACGTCTCTTGCAGCACTCTTTAGTTTTAACTCTTTCCTGCTTTCTATAATGCGTGTTGTCCTTTCTCGGGGTTACAGGTATTGAGGGTTTGCATGCTCAGAGGTTGTCTAGATTGCATTCACACATGTGAAAAGGAATGAAACTCTCTTGAGTCTAGTTTGGTCCGATGCCGGGATCCATAGCCCTTCTTGGAGGTAATCATGGGAAAATGATTCAGAATCACTGCTGCTTCTGTCTTCCGTTCCTCACACCTCTGGAGCAGTTGTGATCACTTTATCTCTGAGCTTGTTGGATTAAACCAAAAGCAGCTCCGCAGGACTTTGTAGGGTCGAGATCAGTGGTGTCACGTGCAGCTCAGTTTCATCTTCACTGGTAAAGTAGTGCCACAATAGCCTTTTGAATTTAAACTTTAAAGTTTTTCTTTGTTATGGCACAACGTATACTTGATGAAACGAAATAATCACTACAGAAAATGACTCTCAGTCTTGACATGAAGCCAATTTTAATGATGCAAAAAACACAGAAATGTTAAAAAAAACAAAAAAAAAATTATCTCTTACAGCTATTGCGTTGTGGGTGTTTTTACTGACTCTCCCTGAGAGTCGGGCTGGCGTAGAGGCTAGTTTGCCAGCAGTGAGGTGGCCACATTTCATGGCCGCATCACCCGATCTCAGCTTGGGTCTCCGTGTCGTGTCGCTACGCTGAAGAATTTTGTCAAAGAATCGATATATTCTTTGAAATGTTGACAATTTTCTCTGTGGTTTGGCGGATTGGAGCCTCTTGAGGGCGGATACGGGCCGTCCCTTTGACCCCCTGCCTCAGATGTTTTCTTTACTGTTATCTAGGAAGTAAAGCAACATGATTCCTCCAGTTCAGCTGGACTGGTAACTTCATGTGCTTAATGGAGCTTTAATGTATTTATTTTATTCTGAAAGGACAACTATACATGTTAAAGCTCACAACCTGTGCAGATGAATTGTTTTTCCCTTCTTTCCACCCATTTCTGCAGGTTTCTGCTTGTGTTGTGGAACTCAGAACGTCACCATATTCCACCCTCTGTTTAAAGGCAGCCTCTGCTTGAAGTGCAAAGTAAGGAAATGATAACCAGCTCTTTCAGCAGCAGTGGGGAGTGAGACCTTACCTGTTTGGCTTTTACATTGAAGACTTCTCAAATCTTTTACTGGAAAAGATCTGGGCCAATCAAAGAACAAATTACCATAATCGTCAGTTTATCCGACCATTGGGCTTCAATGATCCTTCAACGATCCTTTGCCTCTGCTCATGGAAGGTTTGAAGGATCTGCAGTATCCAGGAACACAGGAATCCATTTTGTTGTATTTGACTCATGTTTCAAACATTCCAGTATTCCAAGATTATGTGTGTTTGTGTTTCCACAGGACAACTTCACAGAGACTCTGTACCGCTACGACGAGGACGGCTATCAGTCGTACTGCACCATCTGCTGCTACGGGATGGAGGTGGTGCTGTGTGGCAACAAGAGCTGCTGCAGGTCGGCTTCTCTTCTCCACAGCTTTCTGTCTTTAACCACTGCCATGACAGCTTGCTACCTCGCTGTATCAAACTCTCCTCGAAGCCACGCTGTCAGGGGGAGTTTTCACAGCTGTAGAAGTTTTCTGCACACCTCACTGTATTTTGCCCAAGAAGGAAAATTCTTTGGAAGTAATTTTCGGGATTACTCAAAGTCAAAGTGAACTTTGTTGTCAGTTCTGCTGTACGAGAGTGGAATCTAAATTTTGTCCTGCTCGTCCTCCTCCAGTGTAAATATTTATCACCCAAAATATAACATAGACATATTGAACAGATATATAAAAAAATATAGAATAACAAGTATATCACCCCAAAACTTTGTATTCAAAGTTTATTGCTTTTCCTTGATTTTCATACGTTTGAATATTGGATCATAGGAGCTGCATTCAGAATCTGCTGTGGACTGGACTGGACTGGCTCCGCCCACACATGTCCATCTTGGGAGGAGGAAGTATTTACTCTCGTGGTGCCATGTGCCAGAGCAGAGCTGCCTAATTGTGGGAGGAGTCAAAGGGAGGCCCTACCTTTATTGTGATTGGCTAATCCCCTGATGACACTATATAGGGTTTGATTTCTGATTGGCTCATTGGAGCAACACACTTTTTAAAAACTGAAGCAAGCCAGGGAGAGAGAGGACAGACTTTCTTCACATCTAAGGCGTCTTTCCAGGTCTGGGGACAACTATTACTGTTGGAAAACCAGTTGCCCTTGAAAATGGACATTAAAAAGGCAGAAATGTGCAATATGTGATAAAATAGGCACACTGAAAAATGTGCAACATACAATGCAGATGTGCAACAGTGTGACGATAAAGTAATTGTAACATTTGAATCCTTCATACTCTGCACAACAACATAGAAAACGTTTCAACTTAAAGGTTGTCATGGCATTATTTTACCAGTTCAGTCTGCCCAAGGTAACACGTGACTGTATGTGAAGCCTGAACTAAAATGTGTTGGTCAGCGCAGGAGACATCAGTCACCAGAGTGAAGCTGATGGGATTTATCGTTTGGTGTTTTTCACCGGTACCTGAGGAGACTCGGGTCTGCGGTGCTGAATAAAGAGCCGTGTTGAGCAGACGCACCTGCTTTCGTCCTCGTCCCTGCAGGTCTTACTGTGACGACTGTGTGAACATCCTGGTGGGGCCGGGAGCGTTCGAGTCCCTGAAGCTTCTGGACCCGTGGATCTGCTACCTGTGTCAGCGTCACCGGGCCCACGGCGCGCTGCTTCCCAGGGACGACTGGAGCGTCCGCGTCCAGGCGCTGTTCGCCAACAACAGCGACATGGAGTTCGTGAGTAAACGCTGGATTTTTACCTGCGTTTTTATTGCTGTTCTGACTTCCTCCTGGTGTTTCAAGTATGGTACCGACCATACTTGAAACAAACACATTAAAAATAGAACAAATGCTTTAACTTGAACAAAGTTACATTATGTGTTGGATCACAAAACAGTGAGAATGTTTTCTTGTTCATTCAAATTGCCTGATTTGAGTTAGTGTGTTGTAACACGCTTTCTGCTCTTCTACGGGTCTTTCCTGCAGTACGATGCTTCTGTTCTACTGCAGAAAAAAGCAATTCTACTCATCCACACAGTTAAACTCAGAGAACATACCTACGGTGTATTTGTCTAGTCAGGGTTAATAAAACTTACAGACACTGCTAATCACCCTCGAAGCCAAAAATAAAATTTTATCAGCAAACCTGCAAAAGATATTTGTGTGATTTTAAGCACCAAGTTGCTCTGACCAATTTGGAACAACTGTATATTTAAGTTGTTGGTGTACAAATCTGGAAATCTGGAAGACCCTAATACAGCATTTAAAAGGTTGTACTAATATTTGTCAATTAAGAAAAATGTACATATGCAGAAAACTTAAACTGGATCTCTGAAAATTCATACTCCAAGGACTTTTGTTTGTTTGTTTTTTGTGTTCTATAATTACTGTGTGAAAGGTGTAGGCTGTAGATATACATATATATTTCAAATTAATGTATTTTTTTTATTGTCATTATTTCTAGGTAAGGGGCAACTCAAATATAAGAAATGTTTTATTCTGACTGTTCCCTTCCAGTCATGGAGGCTCCGTTGCTAGAGCGGTTGTCTCCCAATTGGAAGGTTGCAGGTTTGATTCCCCTCTCTGTCTGTCTACATGCCGAAGTGTTCTTGGGCAAGACACTGAACCCCGAACTGCCTGTGTGAATGTAGTGTGAGAGTGAGTGGTTGGTGGTGTTCGCGGGGGGCCGATGGCGCTGTTAGTCTAACCCAGGGCAGCGGTAGCTACATACGTAGTTTACCACCATCGAGTTTGGAGTGAGTGAATAATGTAATGTAGTGTAAAGCGTCTTTGAGTGACCAGAAAAGCGCTTTATAAAACCAATGCATTATTATTATTGTAAGATAATTCAGGGTGCACTGTTGTTAAAATGTTTCACTTTCTTGAAAAGAACAAAAATAAATGAATGTATGAACCTGAGAAGTGATGAGCTTCGCACTCTGAGCAGTCTAATAAAGAGTCTGACCTCTTAACCTTTTGATTGACACTGTAGGAGCCTCACAGAGTTTATCCGTGTATCCCTGCTAACTTTCGCCGGCCGCTCCGAGTCCTCTCGCTATTTGATGGGATAGCAACAGGTGAGCACGGATTCATCCATAAGTAGAAGTGTTAGGATGTTTTTCTTTACACTCTGGGTATTTCTGCGTGCTGTCAGGTTACGTCGTGCTGAAGGAACTCGGCTTGAAGCTGGAGAAATACGTGGCCTCGGAGGTTTGCGAGGACTCGATCGCCGTGTCGACCATCAACCACGACGGGAAGATCGTTCACGTCGGCGACGTCCGCTCCATCACGAAGGAGCATGTATGTTTCTTCTAACTCCCTTGGCGGGCCACGCTATAGTTAAAAAAAAAAGAGAGAAAACTGTTTCTGCGAGCTGCAGCTTTCTGACAAACACATGAAATATGAATACACAATTACTGACATTCATGAAACCTGATGTTGATGTGATAATACTGCTCTGCAACCTTTTCCAATAAAAAGAGGTGTTTTTCTCTCTTCCCACCAATTAGAATTTTCCTGGAGCCACAAAACTGGTTTAATCATAAAAGATCACACAGCTATTAGTTATAGTAGTGTAGTTTTGCACAATTTGGAATAATTTTCAGCAGTTTTGACCTTTTTTAACTGATTCAGCAGTTTGGTTGTTTGAGCCATTTTCACTTTAGACCATTCTTTTCTCATCATTTTAACCTTTTTTTTTTGTTGCTCCTTTTTAGCCTTTCTATCCTTCTTCGCCATTTTAGTACAGAGAGGCTTTTTCAAAACAAGATGAAATTTAAAGATAAATATGTAACAGGAGGAAAACTGTTGCATATATAATTCTCAGGAAGTTTCAGAGAGCCAGAACAGAGAAACTAAAGAGCCACATGGAGTTGTAAGTCTGCATTAAAACCTGCTGTAGATTAGATTACTGCAGTTGACTATAACAAACAAAAACATGACCATAACACACTGATTATGAGGGAAACATGTTGGTGTGTGTGAATAAAAGCAGCTGTTCTCTGTTCCAGCTGGATCGCTGGGGCCCGTTTGACCTGCTGATCGGAGGCAGCCCCTGTAACGACCTCTCCATCGTCAATCCCATCAGGAAAGGCCTCTACGGTACTTCACTCAGTGCCGGAGTCCACATTCATCTGTCCATACTCAATCCCATCCTGCAATTCAGATGTGAAATCACTGTTTTAGTGAGATAATTGGGATTGGACCAGCTCTAAAGCGTGCTGTATTTCTCTGCGTCGTCCTGCAGAGGGCACCGGCAGGCTCTTCTTTGACTTTTATCGCATCCTGCTGCTGCTGAAGCCCAAAGATGAAGACCCCCGGCCTTTCTTCTGGATGTTTGAGAACGTGGTCTTCATGAACACACACGACAGAGTCAACATCTGCCGTTTCCTCGAGGTTCGTTCACTTCAACATCTCCTCTGCTAGTCTTCTCCAAAAGAGGCCATCATATTCAGCCCTTCATTTCTTTCACTGAATAAAATATCTTTGCTTTCCGTCTCGCTTTTCAATTAGGTGTTTCATCACTTAGTATGTATAAATGGACAGGAGGATTTGTTTTGTTTCCAGTTGAGTGGAATTAATTTATTTAACCAGTTTAACCAAACTGTGCTAAAACTTTGTAAAATATCAGAGAAAGTTGAGAAGAATATTGCATATATTCAGTAGAAAGACGTCTGTGCCCGAGAGTCTCTGTAAGCAGAGTGAACAGGCGAAACGGTTTTGTACTCACAGACTATTGTTTCGTGGTTTTACCTGCCAGGTGACAGTGGAGAGGCTGCAGTGTCCTTCTGAGCTGCTTCTGGCTGTAAAACTTAGTTGGAACGGAATGAACCGAGAGATTTTTACTCCGGTCAGAAAAATGAAGTGAATCGTCTTCATGCTTGGCTGCAATGCAATGGTATAGCGATTCCAGCGATCAGTGCAGACTACAGAGTGCTCCAAGTATGTGAAGTGTTCCTTTTTTCTTTTTTTTTTAACCTGATGTCAGTCGGAAATGAATCCAGAGTGTTCAGACACAGTTTGTTGAGGGTTAGCCGTTTAAGTCAACAGTCAGCCAGCGCTGAGGCCTCGTTCACACGACGTTTTAAGTGAAAAACATCGTTATGGTTTCAGAAATGTTGTGCATTCACACGGAACTTAACTCTTGAATCTGCAGCCTTTATGACCAAAAGAGCCAAAACATTTCCAACTTGGAAGAGCTTAGGAATTCCTATTGTTCTGTCATCTAATGATAATCATAAAACTGGTGCCCGAGTTGCATTTGTGAACATTAAGAACTACACTACATTTATTATTCATTATTTACACCATTGATCAACCTCTTCACTGTGATATATTGTTGAAACAGCTTGAAAGGAAGCGAGCATCCTTTATGGTGGTTGAAGGTTGGGAACTGTGGTTTTGTTCCTTTAGAGTTCAGGTTGTCGACATTAAAGAGAAGTGCCTGTAGTGACTTTATGATTGTTGGACAATAGTGCAACCCGGTGCTGGTGGATGCCATCACGGTGAGCCCGGCGCACAGAGCTCGCTACTTCTGGGGAAACATCCCAGGAATGAACAGGTACGACATGTCATCCTACAGATGTGCTGATTCTACACTATATGTTGTATTAGTTAGTCCTGCTTCCCCCTGCTCCCGCGACTTATAGCTCATGAAAGTAAGAAAGGCGTTGCGTTACATAGCAAGTCTTTCCCCGTCACGATGTAACAGCATCAGTACACAACAGAAAGGACGGGTCTCACTGAGAACGCCTATGACCTCCGAGCAAACGATCTTGTTTGCTTCAAATTCTTCAAACTTTTTCCAAACTCTTCCTCTGTTTATCTCCCTTTTAAATGGAGCCACATTTTTATGGAACATGCTTCTAATGGGCTCGAGTGTCGGGCCCGGTACTGCACAGAGGACTTGTACTTTTAAAAGCTTCCTGATACAACCTGGCGAGTGTTACCTGATGGCATCTGTCAGCAGCAGGTAGACGAGCCATGTTTGGAGATTTTTTAATATTACTGACAACGACAAACATAAGACTTTGTGTATGGAGTGTGTTTGATTTGTTTAATAATTGAGTAGCGAATGTTTAGTACTTGTCCTTTACAAAAGCAGTAATCCTTTAATACAGCTGAACCTTTAAAGAGTCTTGTCAGCCAAACTCATGACGTTTGTTCTGGACTGCTCTCCTCCCGACAGGCCCATCATCGCCTCCCAGAACGACAAACTGAACCTCCAGGACTGTTTGGAGCTCGGCAGGACGGCCCGGGTCAGCCTGCGTGTTCCCCCTTCTTCAAGGAATCGTCCTTCACAAAGAGGATCTGAATGATGACGCTCGTTTCTGTTCCCAGGTGACGAAAATCAGAACGATCACCACCAATCCGAATTCCCTGAAACAGGGAAAGAACATGAGCTGCTTGTTCCCCGTCGTCCAGAATGGAAGAGAGGACAACCTGTGGGTCACCGAGCTGGAGAGGTAAAGGGGGATGGACTACTGCTTGGGGACGTTGTGCTCATTCTCACATTGTCAGTGTCACAAACATGTTCCCCGTTCTGCTCCAGAATCTTTGGTTTCCCAAAGCATTACACCGACGTGAGGAACATGAACTGGAAGCAGAGGCAGAAGGTCCTGGGAAAGGCCTGGAGCGTGCCGGTGGTCCGTCACCTCCTCGCTCCTCTCAAGGACTACTTCGCCTGCGAGGAGCTGCCGCCCGCAACCGACAGCACCTTCTTCTCCTCCTGCTCCTCCACCAACCCGCCCTCCCCGTTGTCTCCGGATGTGCAGCAGCTCAGATAACCTCTCACACGGATGAGAACTTTTGGGAGCATTAGTAGGATGTGCACCGAAGTGTTGCTGAAGTAGAAGCTGCAGTGAATCCTGAAGAACTGCAACCCATAAATAAAGTTTTGGAGTTAAGGAAAGAGTGCCTGGCTGGTAACCTGCCCAGGTGAACCTGTCTTCACTTGTCCAAGTGTCCTCGTCCATAGCTAGGATCGTCTCCAGCACTCCTGAACTGGTTCAGAAGATGGATGGAAAAGGAATTAGCCTTAATGACTAGCATTAGCCTTTTAGGCTAAAACTATTCACAAATATGATCTATATAAGACAAACTGATGTGTCTGTGATTAACTTCATTTTAAAGCTTCAACTCATCAGAGAGACTCTGAAATCTTTACCAGTTAAACAAACAAAAGATTGAATGTTACAAATAAAGTATTGCAGTTTTTTTTTTGTTTTAGTTTTAGTTTTGGTCTTATACATGACTTGTTGATAAACATGGATTTATTTCTTTTAAACTCAAAATTTTCCTTCTATGGAACATTTTTTGAATCTTAATGGAAAAATAAATTAGCTTCATTATGTTGGTTGAGAATAGTTGGAGGAAAGATAATCTGTTGGTTGTCTTTGATTGAGACGCTAAGTGTCAATAGAGCCACGCTGCAAGCCGCTGAGCCTTCTGTTTGACTCCGATTGGAGACGTGACTTTAGTTGGATCCCTGTGTACATCAGGTTATTTTGATTTGTGATTAAAGCTCAGAAGTCACACCTCATTACCCGCACATGTGTATTCTTTCAAGGTACAGCATTTAAATCTTCCCTCACAGAAACGCTCTGCAGCATAGGTGATCAGTGCCGCGGCAGGTGAAGCTGCGAATGCTAATAGATCTACTGTATGTACTTCTTGTACACAGGTATATAAAAGTACACATATAAAGATATGTTTGTGTATATGCCAATCTATAAGGGTTTGTGTGCGTCTTTTAGTATACGTCTACACAGCTGTGGCTGGTGAAATTTCTTAGGTGGGGCTCTTCATTATCATTCAATTCCAGCCAATGGCGCCCTCTATTGGCCAGCTGCCGGGTTACCAGGAATAATTTTATAGCTACTGCAGCATTATGTGACATCGATCAGGTGTATTGGTGAGCTTTTAGTCAAGTACACATGCAAACCAGACTTTGCCTTGATGTGCTACTAGCACACACTTTGGCGCACAGGTTCCTCTGAGAGGAGGTGACCATGGCCAGTTTGCAATCTGCAGACTTTCCCTGTGTGCTGGTCACACAGCTGGCTGCTCCAAAGAAAGATGGCTACTTTTGAGAAAAATTAGCTTGTACCATATTTTCAAACTCACAGCGATGAGAAAGAGGCTTTGTTTCTGTTTTGACATATTGGTAAAGAGTTACTGATGCCAGAAGTGCAAATCTGTGAATATCTTGACAATTTACCAAAGTTCACTGAGACTGAGAGCCTGCAGTCTGACTGAGCTTTGCTGTCTTTCTCTTGGTCCACCTGCTTTGTTGTCCAACCACGTGGGTAAAGTTAGCTTTACCTCAGCACCTGCTGCTCTTCTGAGCACCCGGCCTCAACTTTACGCAAAATGTTAATTTGCCTTTAACACTGTAATTACATCCAAACAGTAATGAACATTTATCAGTGTTTGTGAAAGCACCACTGAGGCAAGTTATATTCAATAAACAATAAGCTCTGCAATTTCCCTCAGTTTATTATTGTAACTGTCGGATGCAAAAATTAAAAACAAACATACCCTGATGGCATTTGCAAAACTACTAAAGGCACCTGATCAAACTGTCAGCAACAGTCAATAGTATGTCGACATAATGTGTACTCAACCACATTTGTGTCTACTTATATATACTTAGATTAAATAAAGCTACTCATATATGTCAATGACTAAGTCTTTCTATATGCAGTACTTTATTGTATCTACTTACGATAAAATGCCAATCTACTAATATATGTCTTTGTATCTACTTCTATACGTATATGCTCTGAAATCTGTGCGCGCGCCGCCTTTACGTCTTTAGGCGTTAACCGCGTCGTGGTGACGTAATCACGCCGTTACTTCTGCTACCGGTGGAGAGAACGTGAAGAAGAGAAAAAGAGAAGTAGCAGAAGAAGCTGAAGGGTGTTTTTATATTTACATGTCACAGTGTCACAGCCGAGAAAACCACCACCGACTACTGTGAAAGACAACCGCCTGCAGGTAGGTCTGGCAGCTCCGCACAGAGCCGCTCACCGGCCGGGGAGGCAGCTAAGTAGCTCCGTTAGCTCCGATGATAGCCAGCGGGCTGTCGGTGAGAAAGGACCCGAGAGGGGAGCGGGTGGTTCCCCGGACAGACACCCGGGCCATCGCTTGGCTTGGCCCGGGTGTCGGCT
>OMNM01048821.1:0-20107 GCA_900302745.1 Parablennius parvicornis
TGTCTCTTGTTAAAAACCATTTTTCTGCTGCACTAAAGATTTGTGTGATAGAAATACTTACAGACTTGATAGTGTGTGCACACTTGTAGATAGTTGCAGAAAGCCGTTTGACATCCCATTGAGCAACGGTGGTCCATAAGACGTCTTCTGGACGTTGCTAAGTGGGATATTTCCTGTGTCATAGCCCTTCCGAGGTTTTGAAATCTTTGAAATTTCTTCTCATGCTGTTTTGTTTTTGTCCCAGGTCATAAATTGAGATTTGTTTATAATATACCTCAAAATTTGATAAATCCTTCCACATAGAATCATACTTTATTGTGTCACATTTCATTTTGTGCTTCGTCCATCATCCAGTCACTCTTTGGAAAGCATGAGCTAGCTCTTTTCACATTATGTCACCAAAGTGTTACTCTTGAATACATACAAACCCAAAGCATGATATAAAGCACACATTACAAATGATCTTAGTAAATGAAGCCCTGTGTGTCAAACTGTGGATTCATAAATACCTAAAGTCTTTAATATGACTGTGACTCCAGTTTAAACTTAAGGTTTTCTAATCTTTTGGAGTGTTTATTCTGCAGGTTCACCAGCAGGACTGTTCATTTTTAAAGACTGTTTTGGAGGGAACATGACACCTGTCCCTGATAAATAAATAGAAATTGTAAATTGTAATTGTTCCCAGAGCACTCCTGCAGCATCTTGGTTGTGTTTTGCAGATCCATGGAGCTGGTTGCTTGAGAACACGTTAATCTCGATCTGATCCAGACAAAATTAGCCATAATTCAGGGCAATGATCCTCCAAATAAGCATGTCAAATTTCAAGGTAATCGAAGCAACATTGTATGATTTATGATTTATGAAACTCGTAAATGGGGTTTCCAGTTAACTTCTAAAATTTTTCCTGACCTTATTCTGGATCCAATTAAGATGAAAATTTGCTCCCTACTAGGTATGACCATCCTACAGATCACTGAATTTTTACAAGTTAATCAGATTTGATCTCCAAGAGATATGATATTCTGAAAACGGCTCAATGATAAGTAAAGTGGAAAAACAGGGTCTTTGATATATTTTTGTATCCAGATAGTTCACCAGATCACTCTCAAAATTTAATGGAATCTAGGTTGGGTCAAGACACATCTTCTGAATTTTTTTTAGGAAGATCCCGTCAGGAGTTTTTGCATAATCCTGCTGACAAACATACAGATGGCCAAACCCTGGCAAAAACATAATCTCCTTAGGGGAAGGTAAAAATCGGAATTGTTTGTATGGTATGTGGGTCAACAATGTCTTTCTCCACTCGTGACTATGAAAGAAAGTCGTGCAGAAAACTTATTTTTTTGTAAAATCCGGGGATAGATGGGCTGCAGAGATATACAGACATAAACGTTGCTTCAGCTAAAAGAAGCTGATATAAATGTGAGCGGGGCACTTCATTAAATGTGCCAATTTAATTGCACCATTATCAAAATAGGATCTGAAAATTTTAGTTAGTGGGTGGCAGGTCAATTTTAGAGATTTATGGCACCTTTATCCTACCTTTATAACTCTGTTCTGCCTCTGGTGCAGATTCTGGAACATTGGAGGGATCAATCTGGTGGAATTCAAGTTCTCAAGCAAAAACCTTTCTAATACAAGAAATACATGGAAGATATTTTATTGGCTTGCCATAACTCTTTTTAACCACCTTCAGGAGAGCCACAATCTCACCACTTTGGTAACTCAGTGTGAATCATTGTGTTGCACATCTGTTTTTTTCCCCATGTTTTGTTTTCATCATGAAGCAGTCGTTGTTCTTTACTTCATATGCTCAATAGAGGGTCAAACTGCAGCAGTGATTGAAGTGTATTGATAGAAGCATTGAGGAGAACAGATTGAAACCACAACAAAGCCCCCAACAGGACAGATTGATGTGTAATGCCGCTCAGCTCAAATGACTGATTCTTCCATGGAATCAGCAACTTTAAAATCTTTTGAAACAGTGATCAGTTTTTCTCCTTATGCCTATTTCGTGCCACCTGGAGTTCATGAATTTTTAGATGATTCCTGATCATTTCATATAAAAGGCCGATGGCCACCAAAGCTTTCGAGAAGCTCACACACCTGAACGGAAATCAGACCAAATATCTATGAAATTGATTAAACGTACTGCTGCGATCTCCAGGTTTGTACTATGAAATCAATGTGATAATAGTGATAATGATTTTGACTATTGGTACAGGGTGTAAAAATATGAATTTTTGTCTCACTCAATCATTATGAGAGAAAGTGTCTTTGAATTGGCCAGTGTTATTAACCCAATACCACGCTAGTCATAAAGGGATGAACTTGAGATGGGACAATATGGTCGCAGACATCCTAAAACACTGAAGCTAAAAATGTTGTTTTCACATTTTGTTGATGAAAATAAACTATAGACTAAAAAGAAAAAAAAGAAAAAAAAGGTAATATGTCAGATGCAATGTTAATTTGTTGACAGAAACTATGACAAAAAAATCAGTCAAACCTTTTTCACAGACGACAACCTAATTAAAACTAAATAAAAAGTAATACATGAAGATGAAGACTGTGGCTAAATACAACGGACACTTAGCTAATTAAAACGAGACAAACAAGTAGGTAGGATGAATGGACAAGAAATCCAGTCACAGCAGCTCTTGTTGTGGGACAAGTTGGGAAGACAGCCAATTAGAGAAAATCTTTTTAAGAGGAGATTGACCAGAGCTGTTCTAAACTTTTCACTTTTCAGGATGTTTTCTCAACGATTACATTGTTTACTTTATATTTACTTGTGTTTAGTTGTAGTCTAACGGCTGGCACAGAGTCCAGATTGATTTTGTCGGGTCCGATCTGCTCGGAAGGTCTTGGAAGGAGAGATCGTAGATAATGAACATGTTCAATATTTGCGATGAGTAATCCTGTTGTGTGTGTTCTGCCCGGAGCGGAGCCGAGCGGCAGGGTGTGTGATGTCATGTGAACCGGTATGAAAGCCAACCAGACTAAAAGCAATACTGTTGCTGCAGCCAAAACCAGGAAGTTCCTGACTTCATGAGATTCTGCGATATTAATTCATTGGACTATATAAACAGACCTGCACAGCACTGTGATCACTGTTTCACTTTATTATTCCTCACTGCTCTTCTTTAACTTTATATTTTCCATCAGTTTGTTTACAGGCTGAATGTATTTTGTGTTGGAATATTAATTCATCACCTTGACGGCAGAGTAGATGTGCGCTCCATAAATTCATCTTTCTGCAGTTATATCAGACGTGACCATTATTATTTACCTTGTTTTTACAGATCAACCCTCAACAGACATGAAACAAATCAAGAAGAAGAACAAAAACATCCTTCAAATCCCCAGTGACCAGGATTTATTGCATTATGGTTAAAAAGATCGCACTGACCACTCCATCTCCGTTCTACTCTGAGTTCTCCTAGTGGGCGGGACAATCCCTGCACCAATCGTTATTCTAAAAGTAGACAGGTCATTTTCCAAGAGATGTGATTGGTCAGGAGACGGAGCCTTCATTCTCTGCTCCGGAGTTAAACGTCACAGTACCGGAGTGATTTATCCCGTTAAGAAGCGAGTCTGCTTTGCAGTACGAAAATCCCAGAGTTAATCCGAAGTTACCTCGATAAAATAAAATCCTGAGTCATAAAATCAGGCCGAGGTTGATTTGTGGCAACATGTTTGTTTACATCTACATGCCGTGTTTCACACTGAAGTCACGTTTGACTATGCAAGATTTGGAATACTGGGCGTGACGAGCATAGACCTATAGATATAGTTTTATATGTGGTTGGCACAGATGTCTCGAATATCCCATGATCCTCTCTGATTCGCTAGTGTCCACCATCGTTTATGTATAACAACACGGTGGTAATCGTCTGGACAACAATTTTTTTCAGCATTATTGATTTGAAGGATTTGATTTCAAAGTAGATATGACACATTTGGAAGGATTATTAAGTGTATTTGACACAAAAACATAAACATTAGCAGCTGCCCAGAGCGGCGCAGCGTGCACCGCTCACAAAAACACAAGATATGAAGTATATTTGACACAAAATATAAACATACAGATGCAGTCTACAAAAATATGATTTTCAGAAACGGTTTTCAGAAACGCATTTCTGAAAACAAATAAGCTGTAAAGTTAAAATTTTGCTTCATATATGACGGCTGTGATGCGTTCAGATGATCGTTGACATGTCGGAAGCCAGACCTCCGACATGATAATGAGCTGCGTACTTTAAACTACAGTCACCGTGCACTGAGAGGTATTTAACCGTTAACTCAGATTGATTGGTAGAACAGGATAACGCCACTTCGTAGCTGACAGCTTTGAGTGATGCATTCAAGACAGTGGCTTGCAAATCTGCACAGATCTGACATAAAACCCACAAGCTAAAAAAAAAAAACCACACAAGAATGTGAAGAGCATTTTGTGAATGATAACTTCATTTTTTATATATAAAATTTGAGCTACAAATTAATATAGGGTCTTTGGGTTTACATTCACAGACAGTACTTGGAGGTACAGACATTGTCATGTCACATTTACTGACCCTGGCCAATATTATTTTCCTCTGTTTCTGAATCTCTCTAACTAGAATATTCATCACCTATCTCGACACAAAAAAGTTGTAGGAGGAGAGGCTTTTGTACGTTTTCATCTGTCTCCCTGTCATAAGACTTGTCGTGAGTACCAAGTAGATCACGATGTCTGTGTAATTAACACTCAACCACATGCCGACATCGTCCTTACATTTTAACAAATTGCTATAGGGTTCAACCCCACCACACTCCTTTATTTTACCGCGATACTTAGCTTTATCTGGAATATTTAATCCTTGATAAATTTGGGGAAAATGACAGGAATCCACCATTGAAGGTGTGGTGTTATGCAGCTATATACATAAAAGATGGCGGACCCAAGTGAATCGGAGAGGATCAGGTGACATCAGTTGCAAACCACCTATAGAAGTATATGGTGACACTGCTGAAGGATGGGCTAGTGTGTGTTAAACTCTGTAGTTCACACCACACTATCAGATCAGAAGAGGAAGATCTTGTGCGATCTGTCATTTGTGATCCTCAAGTGTGTGATCTCTTGATCTGTGAAGACTTGAAAAATCCTGTAGTATGTGCCGGAGTTTAGCTGCACAGCTTTGGTTGATTTCAGTTTAGTTTCAGTTTCAGTTTACAGGCCCTCGTGAAGCACTTGGAACATGTTGCCAGTCATAGTGCACTGCATGTGTGCACCGCATGTCACCAACTCCAGAAATGACATCTTGTGACTTCACATATGACAACAAAGACAAGAAGACCATCTGCAAAAAGCGTGGAGCAGAAATTGCTGGAAAAACTGTGTGTGTGTGTGAGAGAGAGAGAGAGAGAGAGAGAGAGAGAGAGAGAGAGAGAGAGAGCGAGAGAGAGAAAGAGAGAAAGATAAACAATGATTACCCCTTTATTCATCCTCACAGATCTAGAAGATGTCTGATTTTATTTGTCTCATCATATAGAGTTCTATTATTGTTCATGCATGTTCTTGATTGTAAAATAAATGTCATCTCATAAATGTTCTTCCACTTGAAGTGACCCAGATGTGGCATCTGTCTCATCAATCAAACCCTTGACACAATAATTATGCATTAAACGTTTCTTTTATCAATGAAAGATCAGCATTTGAGATGTTTGCTGGAATCCTACACTTCAACACTGTCATTATAATCACTGGAACACTGTGAAGAATCCACAAATAGGCCTTCTTCAGGATTTATTACTCCTGTCTTGTAATATGTGATGGCTGCTGTATTGTTAATCTTATTGTTGGCCTCTAAAGCCTTTTCTGTCTGCTTTGTCTTCAGGGGCCGTGGTGATTGCATTCGTGGTTTGCTGGCTGCCCTATCACACCCGCCGTCTCATGTTCTGCTATGTCTCCCACTGGTCTGAGTGAGTAACGATGCTTCTGTCTTCTGAAACACTCCCACGCCGCATTAACATTTCATTTCATACATTTGTACTTGTTTGCTGCAGACCTGCTTTCACACCAAACAAAACTACAACTTGGTTAGCCCTAAAGTTAGCCAAACCCAGAGTTTTTTCCATAAGAGAAAGTCAACTTTCCATAATGTGAGTATGAAAATTGATCAGGTCACAGTAACACTGATGAATGCACATCCAAACATCCGACATGCACAGCCACACACACAAGCATTACATGATGGGTCTAATTACTAATGTTCCAAGAGGTCATCAGTCAAGGAGCTCGGACCAGGACAGATACATCTTTTTGATGGATCTGCCTCCATTTAACATTGCCGATATTTTTATCTTACTCTTTTCTCATTCACGCTGTCACTCTACTAACCATTAGTCGCTCCATGCTTCGTATTGTCTCCCTGATCAAATCAGACATGCTTTCAGTGGGTTACTGTTTGAAAAGCCTTTATCTGCTTCATGTGAAGGATCAATGTACAAATCACTGAACATGGTACATCAGTATGAAGCAACTCTACGGAATAGTAGGATTGGGTTGCAACACCTTTTAAAGTAAGATTTCCAAAATATGCAGCCTGGGCATAAAAAAGCCCACCACAGGCCCTAAAATGCCCAAATCATGAAAAATATAAAAAACCCGACAACACAATTAGTTGTTGAAATTTCTTGGACTAGTTGCTATTTCTGGTTTATTTACAAGGGTAAGTGTTGCAGACATGTAAGAGTTTTTGCTACTGGAGTAGAATAAGCAAACGTTGAAGGTGAATTTCAATTTCAATTCAACTAAGATGAGTAAGATGAGCCCTAAAGAAAAAAGAAAAAAATTTCAACCATTTCATTACAACAGTGAGATTTTTTTTTGTCCTTGGAGCATATCTAGATTTTTAGAAATGGTGCTTTACACTAACAAAAAAAAAAAAAAAAAAAAAAGCCCTTTGCGAATAACACAAGACTCTTGTTTCTTAACAATGACTGAACATGGTAACTGGTCTGGACTGGTATTGGACCCTGGTTTTGTGTTTCTTGTCCTAGTTCTTCTTGGTTTGTCCTAACAGTGACTTTTCCTTGTGTCGTTGCCATTACTGACATGCCTCCCAGACCATGTGTTCTCATTGATTATTTCATATTTTATGACGAGCGGTTCTACCTGAGTCTCATCTGCTCCACATCCTGGTCTATTCAGAAGTTTTCAGTTTGTGCTTCCATCTTCCTTTGTCCGTCTGGTTTCAACATCTATAGTGTAACTTCAAATTCTGCTCCTGTCTCGTCATGCCAAGCTCTCTTCTCAGTTTCCTGTCTGCTTCCAGTCATAGTTTTGGTTAATTCAGATTGTTTTTGTTAAATTCCTCTTCTCATTAAAAAAAACAATAGCAAATGTTTTATCCTGACCCACTCATCCTCCTACACTGTGACAACTAAAGCTGTTGAAGCAGCTTCGTGTTCTCAAAATATTCTGAATAGAGTTACAAAATATTACATGTTAATATTATTACAACTTTAATCTAATAAAAATTCATACTGCTGATTTTACAGCCGAACATCAAAAAGCATAGAAAAGTAGTATTGAATAGCCATAATGTTAGATGGGCAAATAGTCAAGACAATACATACTACATTGTTTACATAGTAAACACATAACCAAAAAAACAAACAAACAATCAAATGAATAAATTAATTAATTAAATAGGCATGTTGTTATTAATGTATTAATGTATGATTATGTTTGCTGCTGAGATTGAATTCCTCAACTATTACAGACTTGAATCACAAAATGAAGCACATTTTCCTGATACTGATTTTTAAAAAAAATATAAACTATAATGTAATCCTCAAAGTTAGTTTAATGACCACTACAGGTACTTAGACCATTTCTGAGTTACACACCGAAGAGACATTGAATGCCTCTCAATTGAGATGTCTTGAAACGCACGTCATTTCCACTGCTAAAGAGTTCCTCCAGGACCTTGACACCATGGCTGAACACTGAACAGTCCCTGAAACTTTTTCTTGTGGTTATTGAATGCAAGGACAATTGACCTTATGGTCACTTTGGGTTTGATAAGTTTTTGTGGAAATCTTAGAAATTAACAGATTACAGGTCAAGGGAAAACAAAAAAACTTTAATTACTGTGTGATAAGTCTATTCATCTAATTGAAATAAATCTACTGTTTATCCTGATTCTAGTGGTCAAGCACTGATTACTAACAGATTACGAACAGTAATTCATCATAAACATCATAATGCCTGATGAGGCACCACGTATCTGCTATAATCTGGATGTTTGCACTTCTCATAAGAAACAGATTAATAAACAAATGATGAAGCAGCACAATTTATCTAAGGCTTGTAATCCATCACAGTTGATGAAGGTCAATGTTGCTGTCAGGAGTTTTTATTTCAAGAGTCATGAGATAGACTTCCTTCACTTAACAGTTTGGATAAGGCTAACGCTAAAAGTAGGCTCATGAGGAGACAACAGCCCTGCAACTCACCAAAGTAAAATTTGTTTACAAAATAAGTACTTTGAGCTTAATTAACACATATCGAATTAAATTTATTTACTTTACAAAGAACTTTTCACTAGGCTGACAAAATGGACTCCTCCTTGATGGCGGCTGTCTCGATGGTATCTGTATTTACTGGGGGATCCATCATCACCAGTCAAGTGAAACACATTTATTCTGCGACTTTAAACAAAATGGCAATGTCGTCATGTGACAACGAATATTCGAGAAGATGAGAAGAAAACAAAAAGGCAATGTACATTTGTTCGGCAAACGCTTTGATTGGTCTAGCGTGGTGACGTCATTGACTGTTCTTTTTCCTGCTGTCAATACATGTACGAGCGCAGGCCGGCCACAGTGGTGGTTAGCGCCGGTCCGCTCTCTCGCCGAGAGAGCAGACCGGGGCAATGCAATGACGAAATGAATCTCACACGGTGCGCCGAAGACGCTGGGACACTGGAGTTGCGCAGTGAGGATGCGGGACACCGGGACAGCTGTTCCGAGCCCCGGTGTGGGTCCGAGTATCACGTCCACTCTCTCGGCCGAAACATGGAAGTTGCGGATCGACGCCGACCGCCTTGTGCTGCCGGAGTGTGCTCCAGTGTCGAGGAGACATCAGCGTGGCCGGTGTCGTGCCAAAGTAGTTACCGTACAATACCGTTATACCGTTACAATTTTCCTCAAAATGACTGTTGAATGTACCTCAGACTCAGAAAACTTTAGAAAACTTTATTGTCATTTCCATAAAAACAACAAACCTGTGTTGCTTACGATCAGACTTCTTGGAGAAGTAGATAAGTAGGAAAACGTAAACATTTAGTATAAAAATCTTAGATAAATAAAAACAAGTACATAAAACGATTGCACTGTCCCTGGTAGAAAGTTGCTGCAGTATTTGGCACAGTCGAGTGGAGTCACTGAGGCAGGTCACAGATGTTTTCTTAGGCACATGGATGATGGTGGTGGATTTGAAGCAGGTGGGGACACCAGCTTGTTACAACGAGAGGTTGAAGATGTCAGTGATCACTCCCATTAGCTGGTCAGCACATGACAGCAGTGTGTAGCCCAACAGCATGTCACATCCTGCAGCTTTGGAGGTCTTGATGCACTTCAGAGCATATCTCACCTGGTGTGGCTGCAAGTTGAGCTTGTTCCTCAATAGGAGGGCTGGTTTGACAATCTGCTCTGGTGTTCTGTGTGCTGAAGTGTGCAAATAAATTGTTCAGGGTGTCAGTCAGTGTGCTGTCACTGCTAATCTGTGAGCTACTGCCTTTATAGTCTGTGATGGCTTTGATGCCAGTCCACATGCTGCAGGGCAAAGCATCCCTGAATGCGCTGCTTGTACCTCTGTTTGGCCTGTCTGATGCCCTTTTTTCGGATCTCTCGTGGCTGTAGGTCTCCATGATACCTGACCTGAAGGCGGCGTCCTTAGCCTGAAACAAAAAATATGATATAATTTAAGATATATAGTAAACAGGTCAGCATGTGTCCAAAACACATTAATATCCTCAGGTTTACGCATATAACATAGTACAGATAAAACCCAAATGCTGCACAATATTAACTGTAATGAAATCTGAACCACAAGATATTTATTTAACAGCAATGGAAATACTTTAATCTATACTCCACAACATAGATATGACACTTGCAGTTACATGTCACATACAAAACATATAATGTACTCATATTACTCTAAGTAATAAATCACATCAATTACTACATATATAAATTTAAATTTCTGTTTCAGTAAAGTATCAGCGCACTTCCACCGTTGGTAGTTATTAAAATTTTGCGATCTAACAGGCTTTCCTTCCATAATATTGGAAGAAACAGCTGGAGCCTCCACAGATCATTGGTTGCTCTGCTTCACCCACTTCGTCTGGTTAGCATGTTGGTTAGCATGGTGACTAGCGTGGTGGCTAGTGTTAGCTGCCTGGCTTGGACACACGTCTGCTTTCAAAAGGGGAATTTTCAGTCTCTAGACACCTTTCCACTGTGTAGATATGGGCACACCTTAATACTCTGAGAGTATTTCAGTACATATGATCTGTGGACTAACCCGGAATACCAGAAGGTCCAGTTCAGCCTTTGAGATGACTGTGAAAATGCATATAGTTGAATCATTGTTGCATTTGTCTTTACAGCAGCAATTAATGACATATTTTACTGTATTTTGTACCAGGATACATGGTTTAAAATTGTCATGATGTTGAAATTGTACTTATTTCAAAGATATAATATTTTCATACATATATTTTTATTATTTGCACAAAATATTTGGCTTTACAACGGCGAGATGGATTCAACATTTTTTTAAAGTATATCGAATGAAACAATGTTATTACACATATTGAACCTGAATCTAGCTAGGCCTATTGATTATTGCATATAAAACAACATCGGTTGTGGAATAAAAGAAAAAAAAATGAAGAATAAAAAATCTAAGAAATTAAATCATAAATCAATACTGCAAGCAGCCTTGCGACTTGCGGGACTCTGATTGAGATTGTCAGTCAGCATATATGTACTGCTCTCTCGATAGCCGTAGTTCAACCTCAGTACATGGAGTACAGTACAGTACAGCAAAGCGCATCCGGGCCCAACTCTGTGGCACGGTCCCACCGCTGACAGTATGGTTAAAATGTAGGCCAGGTTGTGAAAGACTTGGGTATGTGTCAGGCGAAGAATGCAGAAGCGGCTGGCAGTGGACAGACAACCAAGTAATAGTCTTGAGCCTCCTTTCTCTGTGACACAGCTTAAATTTCTCATTGTGAACAGCAGCGTCCATCTCCCGCTGAATCTCCTCCTCCTGTTACTGAGAGAAGCAGCCGCACCTCTTTGAAAGACCGTGGGGCTGTGTAGCACTGACATTTCAATGAACCTTATTAATAAAACAACCACTGTGCACAAAGCAGTAGATGTAAACAACAACAGGAGGGTTTATGACCGATGAAATATTTAAATGTAGCGGGCAAATTAAGAGTGATGATCATCACTACCAAACAGCAGACGGCTACATTTTCGCTTCTCCTCACAGAACCCTTCCTCAGTGCGAGCTACCTCAGCAAAGTGGTTACGTTTTTTTTTGTACTAACCACAAGTTTTGTCAGTGGCGCCGCACAAAAACCCATCCTGCTGAAGTGTTAACATAGATTTAACAGTCAGCCAAACTCTTTTGAGAGCCAGGAAAGTGAGCAGCCTTGCTCCTTTAATGACTTCTTGTTGCTAATTGCAGCGATTGTTACGACGGTGCTTCACTGTCCTGTGTTACAGTTTCACTGGTGCCCCTGTTAACTGGTGACTTCTGCCACCAGCCTTTAGCAGCAACTGATGTTAAAAAAACACCAACAAGTGGTATGATACTTTAAACTTTAATGTAAATGTGGTTAAACGATGTTCACCAGGAGAGCTATATGTTTTAGTTGGGTTTTTAACATCTGCTGTGAAAAAGGGACGTGCGAGGAAGGCGGTCACCAGTTAAGAGGGAAACCTGTTAATCCAATTGTGGCAGTGAGGCGGCCTGATTCACCTGATTCCCTTCAGGGGATTAATCACCTCTCTGCCCATAAAGGATTAGCTGCACAGACACACAGGGTGACAGGCGGGAAAAAACATGACTGAAAAGTCTGTGCGAGTGTTTTTGAGTTTTGAGTTTGTGAGTTTAAGTTAATTAAAGAATGGTTTATGGACTGTCTGACACTATGGGGTAACTCGAGGGTGGCACGTTCTATTGCCACACCAATCAATCAATAGAACTTGTGAGCGTTTTGTTGTGATCATGTTTAATAAAATGGCAGGGTGAATCAGCCGCTCTCTCCCTCATCTGTTTCATGATGTGCCGGTCAATCAGCAGCCTGCTGTCTCCCAACGTCTCATTTTCTACTCGCCTGAGCTCGCTTGGAACCGGGCTACGCAGGTACCATGAAAGCACCTGGTAGCAGGGACTAACACGTAGTGGAAAAGCGTCAATAGCGAGTAGTCAAGTTGAGTTGGACTGAATACCAATCATCGGAAAAGCGCCATAAGTCACTGACAGTCAAACAAAGTGAAACTGAACGAAAGAGAAGACACAAAATCTGCTACAGAGATACAAAACTCTGGTATCTGTGTACCACAGTTTTGCGCTATTAAGAACTTGCTGGATATGTAGATGAACATAGCTAAAGCTAGCACATAGCCACAACTGTGGTGCTATGCCCGATGGCTGTAACTGTGTTTTGACTGTGATCAGAAGTTAACTCTCATGCGAATGTGAAGTTCAAGCTAGATCTGAGCATGTAAGACCCACTTCTTGTTTCCAGCAGGTGGCACTATGGCTGGTAGTCATCATTGTAATGCAGTTGTGATGAGTTCAGGTCTCTTGTGCAGTGTGTGAACTTTGAAGCCGTTCTGACAATGTACAGGCTATTTACATTGCACTTCCTGTTTGATGGTGTGATTAGCTATTGCCACACCCCAAACAGCATACAAGTAAAAGTAATCATATGGTTATGATGAGGGTCGGTCTCTGATGCAATTTGTCAAGTTTGATGCTGATTAAGTGATGTTAAGGCATTTTACACTGCACTTGCTGTTTCGCGGTGAAACATAAATTTTTGACTATGCCCTCAGATATTATGATGCCATTTTATGTGCTTTGATATGTTTTGATCACCAATCTCTATTCTATCACCAATTGGAATTACCCCTTCGAACTAAGTCACTCGAGAAAATTCAATTCAGTCTCAAATCTGTGGAAATCCAATATATAATTCAAAATTGCAAACTTCCTCTTGGGTTTTCGATATGTGTGTAAGACTTTTCTGTGCATCTTGGAGTGTTGCATATATGTGCTGACTTTCGTAGCTCTAGGTGAGATGAGATCCGGGGGCTGAATTTAAAATTTTTTCTAGGTGACACCGTTGAGCCATTTTCTCAGTCACATGTGTGTTCCTCCAAATTATCAAATTTTTCACCAGGCCTCATGGCAGTGCAAAGTGTTGCAAAAAGTTATGTATGTTTAGGCCCTCAGTAACACGTTTCCCAAAAACTGAAAAAGTACGAGTTAATGTAATAATAATAATAATAATCTTTACAATTTCAATAGGCTCCATCTGCACTTTCAGTGCTCAGACCCAAAAAAAAGTCAAGGTGTTATTCAATAATATGCTTGTGGTAAAAGATTTGTTTATCTTCACCACAGAGAACATGGTGTGAGCAGCCTGGGAGCAGCTGAGGCTTTGAGTCTTGATGAAACCTGAAAGCAGTGCCGACAGACTCATATTTTACCTTCAGTGTGTTACTATATTATAGTGGTCCTGGAGTAGTGTGTGGTTTTCCTGTGGAACAGGTTTCTGTCACTTTCGTTGTTAGGCTTTTATTTTGAAAGCACACAGGAAGTTAAGTGCCATGTATCACTGGAAACTTTGAGATCCCAGCCACATGACAGTACACCTGATGATGATAATGACGATGATAATGATGATGATAAAGACTAATCCCCCCCCTGAGATGAGCCCAACCACGGTGGTGTCATCTGCAAACTTTATAATGGAGTTTAAAGGTGATGTGTCATCTGAGGGCCTGACCGTCTCAAAGTGGGCGAAAAATTGGTTTAGGTCTTCTGCCAGTGAGACATCAGTCCTAGCAGTCTCTTGGTTCCTGCTTCTGTAGTTTGTTCAGTGATTTATCCATTGCCACATCATTTTAGGGTTGTTTACAGCAAAGTGATCTTCGATCCTCCTCTTGTGAGCCGCCTTGGCTTTCCTGATGCCTCTTTTCAGGTCCGCCCTTGCCGCTCTGTACGCTGCCCTGTCCCCTGACTTGAAGGCAGTATTGCCCAAAGCTGCGGGCTGAATTGAATCAGGGTGAGTGGAGCCAAAGACACAAATAAATATTTAGGTTCATAAAAAAATAAAAAAATGGGGTCAAGTGATGTGGGTAGGAGGGTAGACGCACCGTCTCTTTGCTGAATTTAACTAAAACAATATTTTTTTAATTGTTCGCTGCTAAAACTCTGGTTGAACTATCGCTAAACCTGCAGGACATTGGTTATGTCGCTGGAAAACTGTTTCACTATGCCCAAGAAAAGAGAAACAAAGAAAAAAGGCAACAGGTCAGCGGCTAACCAAGATGACGACACGGAGCCAGCACTAACTCATGAAGAAGAGCCAGAATCCTGGCCGGAGAACAGCCTGGAGAAGAGGCCATCAGCCCCACTAACGATGGCACGGTGGTTCAGCAGGTGACTCGTAATATTGAGAAGACTCACTAATATCCTGAAACCAGTCACAGAGATGTCGGGAAAGCTGGATAAGCTTGTCGACAGACTGGGAACGGTGGAACAACGAGTGTCCGACTTGGAAGATCACGCAGCAGCTAACATGCCACAGCTTGAGTCGGTGGAGTCGGCGCTGAAAAAAGCAATGGAAAAACTTGAGAATTCTGAGAACCAGAGTCGACGGCAAAACGTCAGAATTATTGGACTCAAAGAAGGCACTGAAGACAAGAATCCAACTGTGTTTTTTGAGAAGTGGATTCCAGAAGTCTTGAACATGGACATGCAGGGGGAACGGCTGAAAATAGAACGTGCTAACTGGGTGGGACAAACAGGATCCACCGACGGACGTGGTCCTGGTAAGACTTCACGACGACACGGACAGACGGGATTCGGCAAGAAACAAGGGCAAAGTTACAAAGGATGGTCAAGTAATTTCTTTTTACCAAGATTTTCTGCGGAGGTTGTGAAGCGACGGCAAGAATCTGCAGACGCACGCAGAAGGCTTCGGGAAGTGGGGATTAAGTATGTTTTTATGTACACAGCTGTGATTAAGGTTTTCCCTCCAAGTGGAAAACCCATCTCTCTTTTCACAATGAAGGAAATCACTGACTATGTCAAGACACGCCCTTCTACCCAGTGACTGTCTCAGTCCACCTGTCAGCAAGTAAATGTCATCTGCTTCAAAATGACAGCTTGAAACAACGGACAATGGGTAACATCCACCATTAAAATTTATACACGGATATATCTCAGTTTACTTGAGTTGCTGCTTATTACCATTATTTACACTAGTGTTTACATGCTGGCAGTAACATTAGGATAAGATAAAGAGACCTGACATACTTTTTTCTTTTTTTCTCCCTTTCTCTCACTGTTTCTTTTGCTCCCCCCAGCTGTGCTATTATAGCTAGAATATGACAAGGTTTTTTGTTTTCTTGGCTTTGTTCTAGTCATGGTAGATTGGTTTTATCCAAGCTTTAGCTTGTTTTTGCTTGGATTGTTTGTGTGTTTTTTGTTTACCCAGGCAGTACTTGAGATTAAAATCATATGCAAATTGTTTAACAGGGTAAAAAAAAAGACTTAACAGCATGATACAATTTTACATTATTCTAAATATTAAGTTTTGTTCCTGGATTATCAAGGGCTCCAATAATGTTGTCCAAAGGAAAGTAGTTTTAAACTATCTTAAAAAGGAAAATGTTCAGGTTGCATTCCTCCAAGAAACACATTTGAATGAGAAGGAGCACAAAAAATACCTGAGAGGATGGGTCGGACAGGTATATTTTGCATCTCATTCTACAAATAAAAGGGGTGTGATTATATTAGCTCATAGATTGTTGCCATTTATAGCCAAAGATAGTTACCAAGATGCAGATGGAAGGATAGTTTTAGTAAAAAGAGAACTATATGGAGAATCAGTTTTATCACGAAATGTTTATGCACTCATGTCTATGAAGAGAACCTTTTTGCATTTCTAATCAACAAAATTTCCGAAATGAACTGTACAAATATGATAATTGGGGGTGATATATGTGTTATGTCTCCCTCTTTTTAGACAGGGTTCCCCCTTATAAAGAACAATCGAAATCAGGCAGAAAACTAAAAAATGTTCTTGAGATAATTAACCTGATAGGATTCATGTAACTCCAACCATCTAACAACAAAAATAATACATTATATTCTCTACTTCACTTGTCATTCTCACAAATTGACTATATATTTATATGTGAACACATAGCATATTTAGTAGAACAATCTGACATTGGACCCATTGCTCTTTCAGACCATGCTCCTGTCACACTGGTAATGCAATCTTGTAGACCTGCAGAGCAGTCTTTCTCTTGGAGAATTAATGCATCACTTTTTCAACATGATAAATTTATCAAATTTTGGGAATTGCACACAGACCTCTATTTAGAGATAAATGACTTTAATGACTCTGATCCAAGACTAGTGTGGGAAGCTTATAAAGTTACATGCAAGGCATGATTATATCGTACTCCAGCAACAAGAAAAAGAGCACACTCAAGAATAATCACAAATTAAAAAGAAAATCCAAAAACTATAAGAAGAATTTCACAGATCCAAATCGGATGGAGTGCTGAAGGAGTTAAAAGCAGCAAGAATACTGTTGACTAATTCACTAACAAAGAAGGCTGGGTCTGATAATTTCTTTGCTTAACAAAGAATGTTTGAATTTGGAAATAAATCAAATAAGTTCTTAGCTCCTCTTGCGAGAAAGTCTCCCCAAAAAGGCCTTTATTTCTGCAATATCACATCCGTCAAACAAACAATACAAAGATTAACGAATGTTTTCAGAAAAACTATGAAACACTGTATACCTCAGAATTGGACAGCAGTACACTTACCAGCATTTCTTTTCTAGATGGTTTACAGATGCCTCAGCAAACAGAACAATAACCTAAATTGCTAGAAGAACCTGTTGCAGTAACAGAAATTGATAAAGCAATCTCCTCATTGCAGCCAAATAAAGGTTTAGGGGCTGATGGATTATGTGCAGTTATATTAAAAAAATGAAAAGCAAAATTAAAAATGTACTGCATCATGTGTTCATCAAATCCTTTGAAGAGGATGGACTCCCAAAATCGATCTACTTAGCCCATATTCTAATTATCCCCCCAAAAAAGGGATGGATCCAGAACTATGTGCTTCCAATGGCCCATTCAACCCACTAGAAGTGGATGTAAAAATACTCTCAAAAATAGTGGCTAATCAACTAGAAAGGGTGGTAACTGATATAGCTAATGCAGACCAAACAGGGTTTTTAAAAAGTTGTCCTTCATCAATTAACACAAGATGTTTGATTAACATTATCCATTACCATAATTTTGACCAAACTCCAAGTGCAATAGTAACAATGAATGCAGAGCAGGCTTTTGATCATAATGAGCAAAAACACATGCTGGAAATGTCGGAAAGATTTGGCTTTTAATCAGACTGTTCGATGGGTACGACTTTTATTCATAATACCCACTGCCTCAGTTTTAACAAACAGTCTAATCTCTGCCCAATTTCATCCTAACAGAGGGACAGCTCAAGGGTCACCTCTATCACCTCTGTTATTCTCTCTAGCTATAGAGCCATTAGCAATTGCTGTCCGACAAACCCTCAGTATCAAAGGAACAATGATAGGATCAACACAGCACAAAATCTGTACACAGACGATATCCTCCTGACATTAACAGACCCACCAAATTCAATACCTGCACTAATCAACTGTGTGAAAGAATTTGGTCAAATTTCTGGATATAAGATTAACTTTTTTTAAAATCTGAAATCATGCCAGCAGGTTTCTTATATGAGTCTGAGCCTGACTTCATAAAACCCCATGATGAAACACAGTAAGGATAAAATGCTGGGCTGGAAAAAGCTTCCTTTATCCTTTCTTGGCAGAGTTAATCTTATTAAGGTAATAATTCTTCCCAAAATGACTTACCCTCTGTCTATGCTCTTCATATCTCTGAAGAGAAGCAACATTAAAGACTCTCGCTAACTTTATATGGGCTGGCAGAAAGCCAAAAATGAAACTAGATATTTTACAACTACCAAAACAATAGGGAGGATGGGGCCTCCCCAACATTACAAGTTACACAACACCAATACAAGCCAGAATGATTTCAGTAGGGTCATCTGCTCAACCAAAGCCGCCATGGTTTGAGATTGAAGCAACCCTCTCCAAACCATACTCTCTTGTCAACTTACTTGATAAACGCAAGAGAGAACTACAAAATTATGGCAAAAGACAACTTTCTAATTACTAATGTGGGTAATACCTGGAAGACTTTGAAGAAATGATTTGGGTCAAAACATAAACTGAGTTTTTTTAACAACATTGACTGATAATCCTGATTTGACCAAGGAGGGCATTGTAACTTTCAGAATTGGTAGGAAGCAGGAATTTCCCATATTTATAATCTTTGGGTTAGTGAAAAATTTAAAACATTTCAGTCCTTACAGACTACATACTGTATAAATTACAAACAAAGGAATTTTACAAAAACCTTCAGGTCAGACACTACTGTATATACTTATGAAAATGGATGCTCTTAATTTCCCAGAAGACTTTCGCTTATTGGAAAAAAACTATTATCGATAGTATTAAACAAGGTCACTTTGTCTCCAAATTTTACTTCAAATTACAACAGTTGAATATAGACAAATTAGCATTCCTACAGAACTCATGGGAAACCCAGCTGAAAACAATAGACACAGAAGAATGGAAAGAAAATTTACTTTTACCATCAATATGTTACCAATTCAGACAAATGCAATATATCTTACAAAACGTCTGTATATCTCCATATATGTACATTAAAAATATACAGTAGGGGTCTCTCGAAATTGCCCAAAATGTAAACATATTTTAGGAACATCATTTTATTGCCTCTGGGAATGTGAAAAAATTCAACGATTCTGGCAAACTGTATGTGTAGAGGTTAGTGTAATAATCCAGCAGCAATTACATCCTAGTCCGCTATTATGGCGATTGGGATATCCCTGAAACGTTAAGATCACGTAAGAACTCTGCACATTTTCTGATTATGATGGACCGAAAGGCTGTGGTGACCAAATGGGTGGGAGATGAACCTCCTTCAATATATCTTTGGAGATCTTTGATGTCAGACTACATCTCTTTGGAAAGACTAAGATTTGTTATTCACGATCAAAAGAACCTCTTTACAGTAAAGTTTGGCAAAGTGTTGGAGTACGTTGGAAACCAGAGGGTAACTAGCTGAAAGGTTAGAACTTATGACTTTTGAGATCCTTGCTGTGGCTTCAATTTGAACTTTAGATAATCTGTATTTGTACTGTACAGAACCGTTATAATTTTGAAAATGTTCTCTGAAAACAATGTAAAAAAAAAAGACTATATTCAAATTTGATATGAAAAAAAGAAATCATCCACCTGTTGAAAAAAAAAGGAGAAAAACACATTTTGAGTCAAATGTATTGGTATTAATGTATCGATATGCACATATTACCTGCATTTGAGCTGAGATTTAAAATGTCCTTTAAAAAGCCATAATTGTCGACATTGGATAATAGATTCAACTATGTAAACAATCTTAATTCCATCATAAAAAAAAGTTTGTTACCTAAAAAGTAAACAGGAATTAAAACGATAAAAAGTGGCCGCACTTCCTGCTGCCTCCTCTCTGGCCCTGGTCCATCGGGATATCCTGAAATGCAATGGTCCCGGCGACGGACCTCATGGGGTGGGGGCTTCCTCCTGCCCCTCCTTCTCCCCCCGTCCGCCTGCTCCCTCTGCTTCACCTCCTTCACCCGACCTGGCCTCCGGGCCAGGCC